>JACEIK010001942.1:111897-206715 GCA_018107945.1 Datura stramonium
CTAAAGCAGGTTTGACCCAATGTTCAGTTTTACTTATGATTATCAGATTTCAGCTTTGGGTCATTCAATTCAATTATGATGTTAAGTTATGTTCAGATCATGATTTCAAAAAATAGCATTCAAGCCTTACTCTCAGGTTCTTATCTTGATCATATTTTATATTATGCATGTTTTAAATGATTTTACTTATTTAAGCGGTTTTACATACCTTGCATACTCGGTACATTCCACTTACTGATCGCATACTCTATGATGTATCATTTTATGATACAAGCTCCCATCTTCAGACTCAGCCTGGTCACTAGCCAGCTTCCGGAGTTAGTATCTAGTCTCTATTGGTGAGTCCTCATCTATCTAGGACCATTTGTTATCAGCTATCCTTGTACTTTTAGTTTTCAGACTTAGAGAGCTAGTTGGGGTCTTGTCCCATCAGTTAATTAGAATTAGAGACTTTTCATACAATAGATTTTATTCACCTTCAGTCTCGTGTTATATATTCAGATTTCTGTCATGTTTATTATGTTAGGTCTTCCACTTTACTTGATCGAGCTAGATGTATGTTCATGCCATGGGTCGACTTGGAGTCTCTCACGGATCCTTGTCCCGTGTCTTGATCCGAGCCTATGTTTGGGTCGTGACAGTTAGTGAAGGATGTGCATTGACTTGTACGACTAGGAGTTCATCTTGTTGACTCGACGGATGGTGGTTTCATTGTTCAAAATGGATCAGAATCATCTCTAGTGACTGATGTTAAGGCTAGGCAAGATGAGGATCCTATATTGGTAAAGTTGAAGAAAGATGTTCAGAATCATAAGGTGGAGGTTTTCTCCCAATCAGGAGATGGTGACTCCAATATCAGGATCGTTTGTATATACCACATGCTGGTAATTTCAGGGAGCGAATGTTTCACGAAGCTCATCGTTCAAGATATTCTATTCATTCAGGTGCCACCAAGATGTACCGTGACCTATGGGAAGTCTATTAGTGGAATGGCATAAAGAAGGGCATAGCAGAGTTTGTGGCTAAGTGTTCGTATTGTCAACAGGTAATGGTTGAGCATCAAAGACAGGAAGTGTGCTTTAGGACATTTGCATTCCTACTTTGAAGTAGGAGGAAATAAATATGGACTTCATTGCAGGGTTGCCTCGTACACGCTGATAGTATGACTCTATTTGGGTGCTTGTGGATAGGTTGACTAAGGCAACTCATTTCCTACCGATCAAAACTATCAATTTAGTGGAGGATTATGGTAAGTTATACATTCGAGAGTTAGTTCAGTTGCATGGAATTCCCTTGTCTATCATATCGGATAGAGGTACTCCGTTTACCTCCCAGTTTTGGAGATCATTTCAGAAGGGACTTGGTACTCAGGTCAAGCTAAACACAACATTCCACCTGCAAATAGATGGTCAGGTGGAGCGAACCATTTAGACTCTTGAGGATATGTTGAGAGCATGTGTGATTGATTTCAAGGATAGTTGGGATGATCATTTGCCTCTCATTGAGTTTGCATATAACAAAGGTTATCATTCCAGCATTCAGATGGCTCTGTTTGAGGCTCTCTATGGTCAAAGATGTAGATCGCCTATTGGTTGGTTCGAAGTCAGTGAAGCTGCGTTGATAGGACCAAATTCAGTCCATGAGGCCATGGAGAAAGTTCAGCTTATAAGGGACAAGTTTAGAATAACTCAGAGTTGCCAAAGGTCTTATGAAAATGTGATGAGGAAGGATCTTGAGTTTGGAGTTGATGATTGGGTGTTTCTGAAGGTATCTCCCATGAAGGGAGTGATGAGGTTCAGAAAGAAAGGGAAACTCATTCCCCGTTATGTTGGTCCATACCGTATTGTGAGGCGTGTTGGTAAGGTGGCTTATGAGTTGGAGTTGCCCACATATTTGGCTTCAGTACATCCGGTATTCCATGTGTTGCACTTAAAGAAATGCATGGGTGATCCGAAATTGGTTGTTCCTATGGAGAGTGTAGGTATGAAGGACAACCTTAGCTATGAGGAGGTTCCGGTGGAAATACTTGATCATCAGGTTCAGAAGCTAAAAAATAAAGAGGTGGCCTCAGTCAAGGTTCATGGAGGAATCAACATGTTGGAGGAGCTACATGGGACGCCGAAGAAGACACGATGGCTAGATATCCGAATCTATTCCCTTCCATCTCAGTTCCAGCTTAGGGTACCAGTCTCCTCCTTAGTATCCTATCCATATTCATGTTCATTTCATGTTCCCCAGTTTCTTTCATGTTAACGTATGTACGTGTGATTCATGAATTCAGTTCAGTCATGTATTCTAGTCCAGAGTTAGTCACCATGTCAGTCTTCATCTTAAATGTTTAGTATTTGGCATGGTAGATGCATTTTTTAGCTTTTCAGTATGTTTACCCACATTCGAGGAAGAATATTCTCAAGGGGGAGATATTGTAATACCCCGCAAATGCTTAAGACTAGAATCGGGATTTGTAATGAAAAAAAGCAGAAAAACCAGAAATTTCCTTTAGAACAACTCGTGATACGAGTCGTCGGTAGGTCTGACGAATCATCAGAAGTAGTCGTGGTTGGGTTCTGCTGTGAGGTTTTCTGTTACAACGGTTCTAAGGACAGTTAATGTAATGGATCTTCTAAAAGTATTTATTTTTAGGGTGTTCATGATCAATGAGGAATTCACGAGTCATGGAATGACTCGTTAGTTGGAGCTATGAGTCATTGTATGCACCCGTTGGAAGGATTCCGGAAAATGGGCAGTGGTGACAACGATTGGTTACCACGTGGTGGGTGTTGGGTACAACTCGTAGTACCTATCGTGGTAACAAGTCTGGGACTGGAAAATGGGTTGAACCAATGAGGGAAGTAACGACCCATTGGAGCCTCTAACAACTCATTGTGCCAGTCGTTGCCACTAGCAGTGCAGATTTTCCAGGTTTTTCATTAAGGGTATTTTCATCATTCCTTAGCTCTAAGGTTCTAAACTACGTCGTTTTAAGAACAGTTAGTAGGGTTTTAAGGGCGTTAAACCTATTCTAAGTATCTGCACTCCATGCATGCAACTTAGAGACTTTCCTTGAAGATCAAGTTTGAAAAATCTCCATATTCTCTTCAATTTCCTTTGGGCTTTAAAGGGGGAGTGTTGATAAGATTTACCCAGGTATGTGAGCTCATGAATGGGAGTTCCTTCCACTCTCATGCCCTAAATTCTTCTCAATTCCATGGGTTTTTAATTCTAGAACTCAAGTTTCATGATCTATGAGGTTTATTCCAATTCTTATGATATTTTTAATGATCTATCTATGGGTCAATTCCTTAAATGTATTAAGTCATGTTTTATGATCTATGGGCTGATTTTATGACTATTTTGAATATTAGTTTATAGATTGAATTTAACTCCAATTATGCCCAATTAAGTATGTTTTATGAAAAGTCAACTTATGGTTTCATTACGATCTTGACTTTATGATTTGAATTCTCTCAAGTACTTATCATGGATTTATGAAATGTCAAAGTTATATCTATTTTTACAAACATGCATGGATTTCATGATTGATGGCTTTATGATTCTTGGCCAATTCATGGGCCCTTGTTCATGGTTAAAAATGTATTCTCAATGGGGATCAACAAATTTTATTATTTATTTGGCCATGAACTTCATGAATGATTCTACAGTTACTATATGAGCCTTAATGTGCATGTTTTTGGGAGTAGTGTCTAGCACCGAGTATTCTGGCGTTCAAAGGACTACGCCGATGTCTCAAAACTACATGCTACTGTAGGTTTATATATACATATATATATATATACCCAGATGTTAATGGATCCCCTCTCTCGTGATATCACATACCGCATGTCTCTTCCCTGGAAAGCCTGGGACAATTCTGCACACTTAACTAAGATAGTTGGGGCATCATGTAAGGCTCTATCATGATGGCTTTGGCTGTGACGAGTCCTCCCATTGTTCCTAATGATTTATGCATGGTTCTATTATGTTACGTTGGCTCAAATTATGTTTAATAAGGTTTTCTCTTATGATTATGACTAGTTTACGAATTTTTTGAAAACCTTGAGCCCTTATGTCTACACTATGCTATTTACTTTATGATCATGTTGTCCTACTCTTATAAACTCTTATGTATTTTTAACTGTCCAGTTTACTTACTTTGCATACTCAGTACATTCCAAGTACTGACCACATACTCTATGTTGTATCATTTCATGATACAGGCTCTGACATTCAGATTCACCCCTGCCATTAGCCGATTCCCAGAGTTCACATCCATCAGCCAGTGTTGGTGAGTCCTTATCCTTTGAGGACATTCAGTTATTTGTAGCTATGCTCTTTTAGTTACAACTTTTCATCAAACTAGTTGGGGATGTTGTCCCATTAACTCATTAGTTATGATAGAGGCTTTTCAGACATAATGTAGAAAACAACTTGTTATTTCTTATTCAGTATTAGCATGATATGTATGCAGGATTTCATTGTTATGTATGTTAGACTTTTGTTTATTTATATTGTATTTTAGATATCATGTTCATGTCATGGGTCGACTCAGAGTCTTTCGGGGTCCCTTGTCCCGTGTTTCGTTCTGGGCCTATGTTCGGGTCGTGACAGGATGAGGTGAAATCCCTCTTGGGTGGAATAGGGATGAATTTTTTATGAAACATTGTTTGATTATGCTGTTGGGTTGAAATTACAATCTTGAAATACATGAATCAAAAGTTGAACTCTTGATGCCTATAAAGTGTTGGACAAAATGCTCAAGTGAAAAATTATGTGGATACATTGCATGAAATTAAGTGTGGGGTAGTCTGAATCCCCATATTTCATGAAACTAAGTATGGGGTTATGTATCATAATGTAGTTTCTAATGGTTTCATCCTTGTAGGAATCAAGTCTCAAAGGGAAAAATATACAAACACAAACAAGTCTAAGACTGTGTGTAGCAGCCCGGAAAAGAACAAGCAACCAATACAAGAGGAGGAACATCAAGAGGAACCAATTGATCGCTAGAAGGAAATATTTCCCAAGTGACAATTCAGTATGGAAACCATTGAGCCTTATAGACGAAGGTGCTTCTGAGCATTTGCGCCCATTTTTCCCCCGACTCCCAAAGTGATGACTGACATGGTGGTCCTCAGAAATAAAATTTTTTCCAGTTCATGCCAACATAATGGCTATGGGCTTGCACAGATTGACAGCCACTTTGGGGAACACCAACATAGGCTGTAACACCCCAAAAGTCCCTAAGGTCAGATTCTAGAAATGAAGCAGATAACTCACAGAAACCTGTCAAAAATGATAAAAGGACTCATTGAGTGAGCCATCAAGTCACTTAATTAATCTTAAGTGAGTCTTTAAATGGCAAGATTTGAGATTCAACATTTTTTCTTCCAGTTATGGTGGGTTAGGCAAGGATTTGTTAGTTGAAGTGATGATTCGTTAAGTAGGTCATTATGAAGAACCTCAGGATGAAAATTAGAGGATGAAAAATTAGATTTTGGGATGTCTGAAGGACCTAACGAGTAATCAAGTTAAGTAATGACTTGTTAGGTGGGTCGTTACCACTGGCAGGGTGAATTTTTGAAGACGAGAGCTCAAAGGTATTCTCGTGACTTCCTATGTTTTTACCCCCTAAACTAAGTAATTTTTTGTTTCTGTAGGGTGTATTAGAGGGTTTTACTTAGTCTAATACCTCATTCCTCTCCAAACACCATAGTTTGAAGATCAAATCTCTCAAGGCTCTCAAGTTTCTAAGGTTCTTCTTCTTCTCAAAACTCTTTGATCTCAAGTCTAAGAAAGAAATCATCATATTCCACGTATATGGGGTCATGAATGGGGGATTTCTTCTACCCTCATGCCCAATCAAAAGTTCAATTACATGACTTCAATTCTTTCAAGTCTTCAATTAGGATTTTTTGAATTTGTAGGGTTAGACCCTTTTCATGCAAAACTCTATGAATCTCTTATGAATTTGAGTCTCTCATGATCCTATATATAATTTATGATTATTATTACATGATTTAAATACGAAAACACTCATGAATCTCTATTTTGAAGTTATGATGATTTACTCAAGTATGCATGAATTTCAAGTTATGTATCATGGTTGTAATTTTAAGCATTTGTTTTCATGGATAGTTCATGTATGTCAAGGAATTTATGTATTCACTAGTTTTTAGAATAGTCCATGTAAAACTTATGTTTCATGATTATGATATGAGCACTATATATGGTTTCAGGAGTAGTGTTTAACACCAAGTAGGCCGGAGTTTAGCTCACCCAGGTCTGAAAACTACATGCCACGTAGGATAAAGGCCCTATCTAGTTGAGAGTGTCTCCCTTTTCCGTAGCCTAAGGATTCCTCACCAATTGAGAGTGTCTTCCTTAAGTTATTGGGCTCATGAGTGATATCACACCTTCATGATTTTTACCCTTGTCAAGGTATGGACACCCTCCCAACTAGGGTCACTGGTTAGGCTCTATGATGCTCACTTAGAGTATGTCAGTTATGAGAATTTCCCATTGATCCTCATGTTTAATGTTGTTCATGCTAAAGAATTATGATATTATGTTTTATAGTGTCTTTTAACCCATTGATTATATTATGAGTTTTTCTTATGTTTTCGAATATGATAAGATTTATGATTTTGCTTTCAAACCTTGGGTCATTATACTCCAGCTTATGACGAATAACTCACTTTTATGACTATATCAGGATAATAAATTTTAGAAGATCGTCCCTACTCACATGCTTTTACTTTTACCATATATACTCAGTATATTCATAGTATTGATCACATACTTTTATGCTATATCATCTTATGATATAAGTTTAGGTGATCAGTCTTATCCCTGCTGCTAGATTTGATCTTGGTCCAGATTTAGCCTAGTATTGGTGAGTCCTCATCATCTCAGGACATCAGTTTTGATTCATGTCCTTTTTATGTCACTTCAGTTCTCTTACTTAGTAGAGTTAGTTGGGGTATTTGTCCCATCTTCTCATCTTATGAGTAGAGGATTTCAAACATGATGTATAGATATTCAGTTGTTTGACTTGTCGTGTCAATTTTGACGTTTTATGCTATCTTAGACTTATGCTTATGAAATGCTTCATAATATACTTCTGCTTAGTTATATGCTTATGATTATGTTATTCCTGTGCCATGGATTTGCTTGGAGCCATTCGTGGTTCTAGGTCCCATGTTATATCCGGAATCTATGCTCGAGTCATAATGAATATGGTATTAGAGCATTAGATTTAGGTGTGTCCTAAGGTGTATGAAAATCGCATTAAGCAGAATCTTTTTCATGGGTGTGAAGAGCGTCACACTTATGAGGAAGAGGCTATGATATGATTTAGGAAACTTTCCTTCTTTCATGTTTTATATCGTGCGATGAAGTTCAACTCTCTCTATTCTTCTAACTCGTGCTATACGCATTTTCATAAAATGCCTTCTCGAAGAGCTAGTAAAAGGAGAAATGGCAATGGCAATGGCAATGAAAATGGGCCTCAGTCAGCTTCACTAGCTCCAGAAGATCTTTTGAATGAGCAGGTGCCTCATGTTGAGTTCAGGACTGCATTTAAGATGTTGGTATAGGCTATGACAGCTCAGGTCAACCAGTAGGCGGTTGTACCTGTCAACACTAATAAGGGTGTCACAACAGTGGATTGCAAGGCTTCACCAATATGAACTTGCCTCAGTGCCATGGTTCAAAAGTGGTCTACAAGATTTCATTGAGGAGATCCAGAAGATTACCCAGATTATAAAGGTTTTGGGAGAGGAAAATGTAGATTTTTCCTCCTATTAGCTAAAGGGGATAGCCTGCTTATGGTTCAAGCAGCAGATGAAAGGCCGAATGGCTGAATCAATCCCTATGGACTGGGATGAGTTCATGATAGCTTTCATGGACATGTTCTTTCCTCAAGAGTTAAGGGAAGAAAAGGTAGCAGAGTTCATCAACCTGAAGCAGAATGACATGAAGGTTTAGGAGTATTCCTTGAAGTTCACCTAACTGTCCGAGTATGCTCCGGAGATAGTTTCCAAGTCGAGAGCTCGTATGAGCATGTTTGTGTTAGGGGTGTCAGATTTGGTGGTCAAAGAATGCTAGATAGCTATGCTGATTAGTGATATGGATATCTCTCGGTGCATTATTCATGCCAAACAGATTAAGGAGGAAAAGTTGAAGGAGAAGGAGAGAGAGACCAAGAGGGATAGGACAGGGAATATTGAATACTCTCGGTAGAGGTCCAGAGGTGGAAATCGCTTACAATCCCATCAGAGATCACAATCCTAGCTCCATCATTAGCTAGTGTCTCATACAGACCTAGAGGTGATCAGAAAGGTACAGCATCAGGCTCTAAGACTCAAGGGAGCATGTTAAAAGTACGCACATTCCTAGCTTGCAAAAAGTGTGGTAGGAACCATCCTAGAGAGTTCATAGTGGTTTTGATTCTTGCTTAGGGTGTCGGAAGCCTAGACAGAAATTTAGGGATTGTCCTTTAGCTAGATAGAGTTATTGAGGACATGCACCAGCCAGTTGTCCAGCAACTCTAGTAGCTCGCCAATCTTAGCAGGGTGTATCATCTGATGCAAGTGCTGGACAACACCAAAATCATTTCTATGTACTTTCATCACGTCAGGAGAAGGAGATCTCACTAGATATAGTCATAGGTATGTTACAAGTTGTCCATCTTGATATTTATGCATTGATAGATCCAAGAGACACATTATCCTTTGCGCCCCCCTATGTTGGTACCAGTTTTATTGTTAGCCCCGAAATCCTCTCAGAACCCTTCTCAATCTCTACTCCTATTAGTGAGTCAGTTTTAGGATGGATGGAATACAGAAATTTCCCTATTATAGTTCTTCTCAATGTCACCTCAGCCAACTTAGTAGAGTTATACATGACCGACTTCAATGTCATCTTTAGCATGTATTGGTTGTGTGCTTGTTATTCTTCAATTAATTATAGAACCCAAATAGTAATGTTTTGATTTCCGAGTAAACTAGTCCTAAAGTAGAAGGGTAGTTCAGCAGTGCTTGTAGGTCATTTAGTCACCTACCTTAAGGCTAGGAAGATGATCTCCAAGTGTTATATATATCATCTAGTTCGGGTTAAGGACTCTATGTCCGAGACCTTGAATCTCTAGTCAGTTTTTGTTGTTTGTGAGTATACAGAGGTGTTCTTGGATGATCTACCATGAATCCTTTCCGTGTTGGAGATTTATTTTGGGATCGACCTCCTTCCTGATATGCATCCCATATCCATTCCTCCTTACAAATGGCTCCAGCCGAGAGTTGAAAAAAATTGAAGGATCTATTAGATAAGGGTTTGATTAGGCCCTGTAAGTCCACGTGGGGTGCTCTAGTCCTTTTAGTGTGAAAAATGATGGTTCTCTCAAGATGGGCATAGATTATCGTCAGTTGAACAAAGTCACAATCAAGAAAATGTATCCCCTCCCCAGGACTAATGACCTGTTCAATAAGCTACAGGTGCTAGTTGCTTTTAAAAGGTAGACCTCCAAATCCGTCTATCATTAACTTAGAGTTAGGGACTGTGACATTTCAAAGACAGCCTTTAGGACTCGCTACGGTCACTATGAGTTTCTAGTTATGTCTTTTGGACTAATCAATGCTCATACAACTTTTATGGTTTTGATGAATAGGGTGTTCAAACAGTATTTAGATACGTTCATCATCGCCTTCATAGATAATCTTGTTATATACTCTCGGAGTGAGGAGGAGCATGCTGCCCATTTGAAGATTGTGCTGCAGACTCTGAAGGATAATCAGTTGTTTGCTAAAGTCAGCAAGTGTAAGTTTTGGCTAAAGTGAGCTGCATTTCTTAGGCATGTGGTGTCTAGTAAGGGTGTGCAGGTAGACTCTCAGAAGATTGAAACGGTGAAGATTTGGCCTAGACTTGTCAACCCTACAGAGATTAGAAACTTCTTAGGTTTAGCTGGCTACTACGAGAGGTTTGCAGAGGGATTTTCATCCATTGCCTCACCTTTGACCAAGTTGACTTAGAAGAAAGTCAAATACTAGTTTTCTGAAGCTTGTGAGAAGAGTTTAAAGGAATTAAAGATTCGACTCATTTTAGCTCCAGTTTTGACCCTGCTAGAGGGCACGAATTATGTTTTTATGTATTGTGATTACTCTAGAGTTGGCCTTGGGTTTGTGTTGATGCAGCATGGGAAGGTCATTTCTTATGTCTTGAGATAGCTTAAGACCCATGAGAAGAATTATCCAGTGCATGACCTTGAGTTAGCATTGGTGGTGTTTGCATTGATGATTTGGAGGCATTATTTATATGGGGAGTATGTTGATATGCTCTTGGACCATAAGAGTGTTCAGTATGTGTTTACTCAGAAGGACTTGAATTTGCAGCAAAGAAGATTGCTTAAGCTTTTCTAGGATTATGACATGAGTTTTCTTTATCATCCGGGAAAGGCCAATGTAGTGGCTGATGCTCTTAGTAGGTTGTCTATTGGGAGTGTAGCTCATGTGGAAGGTAGGAAGATGGATTTGGCTAGAGATGTCCATAGCTTGCTTGCTTAGGGGTTCACCTTATCTATTCAATAGATAGTGGTGTCATTGTTCAGAATGGGTCAGAATCATCATATGTGACAGAGGTAAAGGCAATGAAAGATGAGGACCCTATCTTATTGAAGAGTAGAGAAAAGTTTTTTGGATTTAGAAAGTGGAGATTTTCTCCCAAGAGGGAGATAGTGTACTCCGATGTTTGGGTCGACTATGTGTTCTGGACATGGATGACTTCAGAGGGAAGATATATAGAGAGGCTCACCAATCTCAATATTCTATCGATCTAGGTGCCACAAAGATGTAACGTGATCTATGGGGAGTCTATTGGTAGAATGACATTAAGAAGGATATTATATAATTTGTGGCAAAGTGTACAAATTGCCAATAGGTTAAAGTTGAGCATTAGAGTCCTGGAGGTATGACTCAGGATATCAGCATTCCTACTTGGAAGTGGGAAGAGATAAATATGGACATCATTAAATGGTTGTCTCATAAACGCCGACAACATGATTCTATATGGGTGATTATAGATCGGATGACTAAGTAAACACATTTCCTGCCAGTTAAGACTATAGATTCAGCTGAGTACTACTCTATAATTTATATCATGAGTTAGTCAGGTTTCATGGAGTCCCTTTGTCTATTATTTATAATAGGGGTACTCAGCTCACTTTGTAGTTTTATAGATTATTTCAGAAGGGTCTTGGTACTCCGGTGAAGCTTAACACAACTTTTTGCCTACAGACAGATGGTCTGACTAAGTGGACCATCCGGACCTTGGAAGACATGTTGAGAGATTTAATGGTTGATTTCAAGGGTAATTGAGATGATCAATTGCCTCTCATTGAGTTTTCCTACAATAACAGTTACTATATCTGCATTGAGATAGCTCAGTTTGAGGCTCTTAATGGGAGGAGATATAGACTACCTATTGGGTGGTTTGAGGTAGGAGAGGCTATTTTAATAGGTCCAACTTTAGTTCATGAGGTTATGGGTAAGGTTTAGCTTATTAGAGAAAGGCTGAAGACAACTCAGAGTCGTCAGAAATCCTATGCGGATGTAAAGAGGAGAGAGCTTGAGTTCATTGTTGATGATTGGGTATTTTTAAAGGTGTCACCCATGAAGAGGGTGATAAGGCTTGGCGATAAAAGGAAGATTAGTCCCCGACATATGGGTTCTTACAGGATTCTCAGGCGCGTTGACAATGTGGCATATAAGTTGGACTTGCCGCAGAGTTAACATCAGTATGTCCAGTTTTCCATGTGTCATTATTAAAGAAGTGCATTGGCGATTTGATTCTTGTTGTGCCTGTAGAGAGTATCAATGTGAAGGATAGTCTCATTTATGTGAAGGTTTCAGTTAAGATTCTTGACCGTTAGGTACGAATGTTGAGAAATAAGGAGTTCGCTTTAGTGAAGGTCCTTTTGAGAAATCATCTTGTTGAACAAGTTACTTGGGAAGCCAAAGTAGATATGATGGCCAGGTACCCTCACCTCTTTCCTTCCAGCTCAGTTTCTATATAAGGTACTACTTTCCTCCTTAGTACTATATTTAGTTTCATGTTATCTCATATCTCTCAGTTCCTTTCATGTCTTAGTATACATGCATGTTTCATTATCACGACCGGAGCTGGGCCCTATGTCGAGACACAAGACATTGAACCACAAATGGGTTCAAGTCGACCCATGGCATAAACATAGCAACTAAAGAGCATACATCAAAGCGGAAACTGATAACTTAAACATAAATAAGCAATAGTTTAAATAACTTAACGCATAACAACGATAATAGGAAGAGTCAACACTCTAAAAAGCTGATAGTCTACATAATGTTTGATAAGCTTCTAAACTATCCAATGAGCTGATAGGACAACACCCCAACTGGCTTGATAGTGTTTGAAACTAAAACAGCATAATTAAAAACTAAACTGAATGTCCTTGGAAGATGCAAACTCACCAACAACGGGAACTTAGCTGGACTGCGAGGGAGCTGGACTAACGATGGAGCTGAGTCTGGTCGCTCGGACATCTATCATGAAACAATACAACATAGAATATGTGGTCATAACTTGGAATGTATTGAGTATATAAGGTAAGTAACACATGCTAAGTAAATGTTAACTGAAATCATGCATATCAATTAAATCATTAGGTCATGACACTAGAGATTGCATGTTGAATACTATATCTGAGACATACATAATAATAAGATGAGTATCATATCTAAACAAAATGACCCAAGGTTAAAATTAGAAATCATATGACTTGTCATAGATGAAATTAAAAATAAAAGCTCATAAACTGATATTTGGGTCAATCCTGCAGTAAAACGTAATATCATAAGTCATGAACATGAATAACTGAAATCATGAGGAACAATAGAAGAATTTTCATAACTGACACCATCACGATAAAGTTTATGTGATGCCCCAACTTTCACACTCAAGTGGGCAGAGCCGTCCAAAACCTTACCAGGGCTAAGAACGATACCATGATATTGGTATCAAGTTGAGGCCCCTTGGGGGAAGGGGAAAACTCTCAAGGAAGTCCTAATGTATATATACCTACGTTGGCATGTAGTTCTGAGATCAGAGAACCTCGGAACCCCAAGCCTACTCGGTGCTAGATACTACTCTAAAAAATATGCATAGTGCTCCCATTGTTTTTCATGAAGCTGAAATCATAATTACATGAATAGTATAAAATCTGACCATGGGTAGTCCTGGCTCCAAACATGCCATAAGCCGAATAGGAGTATTAACTCCATACTATATGGTGAGATTATCTTATAAACTAAGCTAAATCATAAAAACATTCTTAACTTGTGTGGGCTTGCCCAAATCTTAAAATCATGCATACTTGAAGTGGACTTCATAAGTCAAATCATAGATCCATATATGGATAATTATAAATATTCATTCATAGTAGATATCTCATTATACTTGAAATCATTAATCATAAACTTAACTTTTCATAAAACTTGCATAATTGGGAATAATTTCTAATAACTTGCAATCATAAATTTATAATCAAATTGTGTATAACATCTGCCCATAAATCTTAAAACATTGTTTGGAACATAAGGGGAATTGACCCATGGACATATCATAAAGATTTTTATAAAATTGGGTTAAAACCCTATAAAACCATATACATGAATTAGTACTTGAATTCATGAACTTGAGGAGAAATTTGAGCATGAGAGTGAAAGAAAACTCTCATTCATAACCATAAATACATGGATAAACTAATACTCAACTTATTCTTGAGAGCCCAAGGGAATTGGAGAGTAATTGAGATAATTCTAGATTTATCTTCTAAGAGAACTCAAAGCTTTGAATGCATGGGGAGCCTAATAACTTGACATAGGCTAAAACCTCGTAAAACACTCATTTTAGGTCATAAAACAATGTAGTTCAGGGCTTAAGATTTACAAAAATACCATAATGATTCGCTTGGGAAATGGACACTGGCAGTTACAACGATCCGTCCAACTTGTCATTGTTGGATCCAACGGCTCATCGGGTCGTTCGTCATTCCTAAGGCATTTGTGGTACATGGCTGAACCCTCACTAATGATCGACAAGACAGGTCATTACTTACTCCAATTGATCGTTGCACATATCTATTCTATTTGAGGAACTTTCAGTCTTTCGTTGAGGTTTTAATCTACCATTGCTCAGGACGGGTCGTCATATGAAAAAACAGCCCGTTACTCCATCCATTGCTTCTGGGGAAATTTCTGATACTCTTTGGATTCTCTAACTGACGACCAAACAGGACGAGTCATTCCATAGAACAACGGCTCATTGTATCCTCTGATCATCAATGACTTGGTTTTTGGGCATTTCCTGAACCTCAATCAACAACCACTCAGGATGGCCCGTTGGAACCTCCAACGAGTCATTGCTAGGCTCATTGATTACAAAAAAGGTTCTGATGGGGACTTGCCACTAGGGTTACAATGGGCTGTTGTTCTGTACAGCGACTCGTCCCTTGAGTCATTCAATGACTCTGATGCAATTTTTTGGATTTCTCTAATTCAACCCTCGGGCCTGGTCTTAGGGACTTCCTAGGTGTTACATTATCTCCCCCTTGGGAACATTCATCCTTGACTATAGATTAAGCATACTGAAAGGCTAGGGAACGAACTGCCATCCCATAACTGAAGAATTGAAGTTGCGAATTGATAGAGACTGATTTCGGGCTGATACACATAACTGACTAAATTCATGAAACATACATATATGCAATGAAATGAAAGGAACTTAGAGACATGAACTTGACATGAAACTAAATAGAGTACTAAGGAGGAAACTGATACCTCATGCTGAAACTAAGACGGGAGGAAAAGGATGCGTGTATCTAGCCATCATATCTTGTTCAGCTTCCCACGTAACTCCCTCAACAAGCTGATTCCTCCACAAAACCTTCACTGAAGCTACTTCCTTGTTTCTCAACTTTCGAACCTGTCGATCAAGGATCTCAACCGGAACCTCCTCATAGGTAAGGCTATCCTTCACACCTATGCTCTCAACCCGCACAACTAAGGACGAGTCACCAACACACTTCTTCAATAGAGATACATGGAAAACTAGATGTACCGAAGCCAACTCGGTTGGTAGCTCCAACTCATATGCCACTTTACCAATTTGCCTCAGAATCCTATAAGGACCAACATATAAGGGACTAAGCTTTCCTTTCTTTCTGAGCATCATCACTCCCTTCATTGGAGACACCTTCAAAAACACCAAATCATCAACTTCAAACTCAAGCTCTCTCCATCTAACATCCGCATAAGATTTCTGACGACTATGAGTTGTTTTCAGCCTTTCCCTAATAAGCTTGACTTTCTCCGTGGCCTTATTGAACTGAATCTAGCCCTATTAATTTAGCCTCACCTACCTTGAATCATCCGATAGGTGATCTATTTCTCCGCCTATAAAGAGCCTCAAATGGAGCCATCCGAATGTTGGAGGAGTAGTTTTTATAAGAAAACTCGATGAGAGGCAAGTGATTATACGAACTACCCTTGAAATCAATCACACACGCTCTCAACATGGCCTTATGAGTCTGAATGGTCTGCTCAGCTTGACCATCTTTCTGCGGGTAGAAAGTCATGCTGACTTTCACCTAAGTACCATGTCCCTGCTAAAACAATCTCCAAAATTGTAAGGTTAACTAAGTACCCCTATCTGAGATGATGGAAAAGGGAATTCCATGGAACCAAAATAACTCCAAAATATCTACTCTACCATATTCCTTAGTTGAATTGGTAGTTTTGATTGGTAGGAAATGAGCTACTTTTGTCAACCTGTCCACAACCACCCAAATAGAGTCATACTAGCAGCGTGTACGAGGAAACCCTATGACGAAATCAATATTGATCTCTTCCCACTTCGATGTAGGGATACTAATGTCTTGTAGCATACCTCCAGGTCTTTGATACTCAACTTTTACTTGTTGACAATTTGGACACTTAGCCACAAACTCCGCTATGTCATTCTTAATGCCATTCCACAAATAGACCTCCCGTAGGTCACGGTACATCTTGGCGACACCTGGATTGATAGAATACTGAGAACCATAAGCCTCATGTAACATTCATTCTCTCAAATCATCAATACCCAAAACACATAAATTACCCTGATAACGAAGTGTACCATCTCCCCCCTGGGAGAAAACCTCCACCTTATGATTCTTGACAGTTTCATTTAGCTTAGCCAAGATAGGATTCTCATCTTGCCTATCCTTGACCTTGGTCACTAATGAAGATTTTGAACCATTCTGAACAATGACACCACCTTCTGTTAATCAACAAGGCGAACCCCTAAATGAGCAAGCCTATGGAAATCTTTTTCTAACTCCCTCTCATTCTCAACATGAGACATACTTTCCATGGAAAGCTTACTAAGAGCATCCGCCAGTAAATTGACCTTGCTAGGATTATAAGGGACACTCATGTCATAGTCCTTGAGAAGCTCAAACCACCTCCTTTGTTGCAAATTAAGGTCCTTCTGAGTGAACACATACTGGAGGCCCTTATGGTCCATGAACATATCTATATGCACTCCATACAAGTAGTGTCTCCAAATGTTTAATGCAAACACAATTGTTTCTAACTCTAGGTCATACGTTAGGTAATTATTCTCATGAGTCTTAAGTTTTCTAGAGGCATATGTAATGAACTTACCATTCTGCATCAACACACAACCAAGACCAACCCTACAGGCATTAGAATATACAATGAATCCATCCATGCCCCTCTGGTAGAGTCAGTACTGGGGCTGAAGTGAGTCGAGTTAACTCTTGAAAACTCTTCTCACAACAATCCAACCACTGAAATTTGACCTTCTACTAGGCCAACTAGTCAATGGTGCTGCAATGGATGCAAAATCCTTCAATAAACCTCTTGTAGTAGCCAGCTAAACCAAAGAAACTCCTGATATCCGAAGGACTAACTAGACTAGGAAAATTCTTTGCCACCTCTATATTTTGAGAGTCCACCTGTACACCATCGTTGGACACCACATGGCCCAAAAATGCTTTTAGTTTAACAAAAACTCATACTTGCTGAATTTAGAGAACATCTAGCGTATCCTTGAGACTCTGTAGCACAATCCTCATGTGAGCGGCATGCTCCTCCTCCCTCCGAGAGTATATGAGAATATATTATATGAAGACAATCATGAACACATCCAAATACAACTTTAATACCCTTTTCATCAAGTCCATAAAAGTTGCAGGAGCATTCATTAGTCTGAAAGACAAAACTACAAACTCATAGTGACCATACCGAGTCTTGAAGGCTATCTTCGGGATGTCACTCTCTCTGACTCTGAGCTGATGATATTCAGATCTAAGGTCTATCTTTGAGAAGCACTTAGCACCTTGAAGTTGGTCATCAATTCTGCAGAGGGGATACTTGTTCTTGATTGTGACCTTATTTAACTGCTGATAATAAATGCACATCCTAAGGGAACCATCCTTCTTCCGCACAAAGAGAAGTAGTGCACCTTATAGGGACTTCCTAGGCCTGATGAAACCCTTATCTAGGAGATCTTTCAACTTCTCTTTCAAATCCTTTAGCTCAAATGGAGCTATTCCTTAAGGAGGAATGGATATAGGTTGTGTATCAGGGAGAAGGTCGATACCAACGTCAATCTCCCACTCAAGAGGGACTCTTTGTAGATCATCTAAAAACACCTCTGGATACTCACATACTATAGGAACTGACTGAATAGTTGAGGTCTCGAATGTAGCATCCTTAACCCGAACTAAATGTAACACACAACCTTTAGAAATCATCTTCTTGGACTTGAGATAGGAGACAAAGCGACCTATAGGCACAACTGAACTACCTTCCCATTGTAGGATTGGCTCACCCAAAATCGGAACTCTACCATATGGTTTCTACAGTTTACTGAGGCATAATATGCATGCTATCAATCCATACCGAATGTGGCATCGAAATTAGTCATGTCTAATTCTACTAGGCCAACTGAGGTGACTTTTTGAAGGATTGAGACATGGTAATTTCTTTATACCATCGAGCAATAACTAAATCACCGATCGGAGTAGAGGCTGAGAAAGGTTCTAATAAGATTTTAGGACTAACTCCGAAACTACTAGCAATATAATGAGTCATAAAAGATAAGGTAGACCCTGGATCTAACAATGCAACACATCATGATGGAATACTCGTAACATACTAATGACCACATCTGGAGAGACCTCATACTCTTGACGAGATGAGAGGGCATAAAATTTGTTCTGACACTGAACACCACATTCACTAGTGGATGCACCCTGCTGAGCTAAGCGTGCTGGTGGAGCTATTGATCTAGTGGCTGGGTCACGACCTCTACTATGGCCCTTTCTGGCTGAAGGGCAGTCTCTGAGAAGATTTCTAGGCTTTCCACACCTGAAGCACAGCCCTGAACTTGCTAAGTGCTCTCCAGTGTGCCTCCTACCACACTTGTCGAAAACTGGAATGCGGGGCTCTCCTGAAATGCTCCCCTGACCTATAAATCCCGACGCTCTACCCCTCTGATCACGCCTAGATCTAGACAAATCACTGGATGATGATAGCGCTGGGGATGACTCCTCTGGTGGGACTGACGGTGGTGTCCTCCACCAGACCTCTATTGGAGCTATCCATAACTCCCTGTCCCAGCCCTGTTGAGATATCTCTCATTTTCCTTCATTTGCTCCACCTCCATCTACTGTGCGAATATGACCAACCATGAGAAATATGGATCATCTGTTCAGCATAGCGGTCCTACACTCCTTGACCAGTGAATCTGATACTCCATGCACAAACCTGCTCATACGACCCCTCTGATCCACAACCATCTCTGGCACATACTTAGATAGCCAGGTAAACTCCAAGGAATACTCGTGGACAATTCTGTGGTGCTGCTTCATGTTGATGAACTCCGTTTCCTTCTCCTCCCTCAACTCTCCAGGGAAGAACCTATCCAAGAAGGCATTCTAGAACTTATCCAAACTCACAGGAACTGCTCCCACTGCTATACCATCCCTCAACTAGCGATACCATATATAAGCAACCCCCTTAAGCTAATAGGAGGCTAAATCCGCACTCTCCTCTCCAGTCACCCCCATAATCGGAGTGATCTTCTACACTTCCTAAATAAACTCATATGGGTCCTCATCCACTTTCGACCCCAAGAACTCAGGTGGCTTCATCTTGAGAAAGTCTCAAACTCTAGCCACTGCTGCATTCCCATTCTGAGAAACATGGGCCACTTCCTGCTGATTGACCTGAGCGTTCATAGCTTGTGCCAAAATCTATGATACCGCTCTAAACTTGGCATGAGTGACCTTCTCGGGCAAAGGATCTGTTGGTGCTGGCGGGGCTTGCTAATGCCTATCTCCATTGCCATTTTCACGACCATTTCCATTTTCATTCCTTCTTCCATTCACTCACCGTGGAGGCATATTTCCGCAAACGCATATAGCATGATTTAGAAGTATACAAAGGTACTTTATTGCACGCCATATATCATGAAAGAAGAAAAGTTTCCTAAAATTTCATGTAACCTCTTCCCCATAAGTGTGGCGCGCTTCACACCCATGGAAAAGAATCTAGTCAATGCATCTTTCGAACACCCTAGTACACTCTAAAATTTTGCTCTAATATCAAGTTTATCAGGACCTGAGTTGGGAACTGGACCGAGACACAAGACCTAGAACTACGAATGTTGCAAGTTGACCCATGGTATGAACATAACAACTAAAGAGCATACATCAAATAGAAAACTAATAACTTAAACATGGATAAGAGGAAGTCTGAATAACTTAATGTATAACAATGATCATATGCAGAGTCAACACTCAATAAAGCTAATACTCTACATAATGTCTGATAATCCTTTAAACTATCTGATGAGCTGATTGGACAACACCCCAAACTAGCTCGCTAAAGTTTGAAACTGAAATACCATAATCAAACACTAAATTGAATGTCCTCAAAAGATGAGGACTCACCAACAATAGGAACTAAGCTAGACTGCAGGGGAGCTGGACTAACGTTGGAATTAAGTCAGGTCACACAGACCTGTATCATGAAATGATTCAACATAGTGTATCCGATCAATACTTGGAATGTACTGAGTATGTAAGATAAGTAAAACATGTTGAGTAAATGTTAAGTGAAATCATGCATATTAATATAAATCATTAGGTCATGAGAGTAGGGTCTGCATGCTGAAAACTATATCTGAGACATACATAATCATAAGTTGAGTATCATATCTGAATAGAATGACCTAAGGTTAAAAAAGAAATCATATGACTTGTCATAGCTGAAATCATAAATAAAAGCTCATCAATTGATCATTAGGTCAAACATCCTATAAAACATAATATCATAAGTTATAAACATGAATAACTGAAAATCATGAGCAATAATGGCAGACTCATCATAACTGACACAATCATGATAGAGCTTACATGATTCCCCAACTATCGCTCTCAAGTGGGCAAAGCCGTCCAAAAACTTGTCAGGGCTAAGGACAATACCATGATATTGATATCAAGCTGAGCCCCTTAGGGGCAGGGGAAAACTCTCAAATGAGGTCCCAATGTAATTATACCTATGTTGGGGCGTAGTTCTGAGACGGGGAACCTTGGAATCCCAAGCCTACTGAAGACTGCTCCCAAAAATATGCATAGTGCTCGTCTGAAATCTGAACATGGGGAGTCCTGGCTCCAAACATACCATAAGCTGAATTAGAAGTATGGACTCCAAACCATATGGAAAAATGATCTTACAAACTAAGATAAATCATGAAAACATTCTTAGCTTGTGTGGCTTGCCCAAATCTTAAGATCCTGCATACTTGAAGTGGACTTCATAAGTCAAAATCATAGATTCAAACATGGGTAATTTATAAACATTCATTCATGATAGATGTCTCATCATACTTAAAATCACGAATCATAAATTTGACTTTTCATAAAACTTACACAATTGAGAATAATTTCTAATAACTTGAAATCATGAATTTATAATAAAATTGTATATAAAATCTACCCATAAATCTTAAAACATGTTTTGGAATATGAAGGGAATTCACCCTTGGACATATCATAGAGAATTTCATAAAATTGGGTTAAAACCCCATAAAACCATATACTTGAATTCATAAACTTGAGGAGAAATTTGGGCTTGAAAGTGAAATGAAACTCTCATTCATAGCCCTACATACCTAGGTAAACTGATTCTGAACTTATCCTGGAAAGCCCAATGAAATTGCGGAAGAATTGAGAGAATTCTAGATTGATCTTCCAAGATAACTCAAAGCTTTACATGCATGGGGAGACAAATAACTTGACATAGTCTAAACTCTCTTAAAGCTCTCTCGTAAGGCTTAAAATGTCATAGTTTAGGGGTTAGGAGCTTTGGATTTACAAAAATACCCTTAATTATTCGCTTGGAAAATGGACACTTCTAGTTACAATGATCAATCCAATTGGTTGTTGTAGGATCCAACAACTCATTTGATCATTCATCGTTCCCTGGGGCATTTACGGTACTCGGTTGACCCCTCACCAACAACTAATAGGACAAGTCATTACTTACTCCAACAAATAGTTTCACCTGTCCGTTTTATCTGAGGCACTTCTGGTTCTTCTATTGAGGTTCTAATCTATGCCTGCTCAGGATGGGTCGTTGTATTAAACAATGGCCCGTTACTCCATCCATTCCTTCCAGAGAAATTTTTGATACTCATCAGATTCTCTATACAATGATCGGACAAGATGAGTTATTTCTTGGAATAATGGATCATCATCACTGCCTTAGTTTTTAGGCATTTCCTGAACCCCATTAAACAGACACTAAATATGGCCTGTTCGATCCACCAACGAGTCGTCTCTACGCCCATTTATTACTAGAAAAGTTCAGACTGGGGACTTACTGTTACACCCCATAAAATTCCCGACACATAGATGGCATATTCGCATGTTGGTTAAGAGTATGTAAAGACAGTTTCTTCGGCAAGTTAGTAACTCTAGCCTAGCATAATACAGTAAACTCCATAATAGAATTCCCGGAGTCGAATATTGAGTTTTGTGCGAATTCAGTAAACCTGTCTTGCATCGTTATATCGTATTCAGTCCGAAAGTTAGTAAAGCAGCGCCAAATGGCGAGTTATCCCTTCGGACTTTCAGTATAGCCCGGTCATCAATATTTTGCCAAGCATGTTTTTAGAATAATATGATATATAATCAGAATAAAAGTTAGTAAAGTAAATCGGGCAGTCAGATAGTAACTTAGCTACAGTATAGCCATACGGTCGGATGACCATCTTGGCTACAAATTACCATGCGGTCGGATAAAGATCAGTTCGGTATAAAGCGGTATGAGAATCAGTATAACACAGAAAGAGCTCAGAATAAAAATCAAAATTCGGATAGCATTATTTTTCAGTTTAAACATGCTTGCTATATATTTGTGATTATCGATTGAGACTTGATTGTCATGAGGAGCACCTGCGGGCGTCTCCTTTGCCCTTGAAGATTGGTATTTTGTGTCTCCCACGAGCGGGTAGGTTCCTTCTCAAATTGGCATGCTGTCCTTAGTAGGACGAGATGGGATGAAGCTTTCCCCATATCAGGCTGATCAGCATTACAGTACAGTTTGCCTTTGTTATTGCATGCGCCCGAAGGAGGAGCAATTTTAGATACGATTACGATTCTGGTCTGATGCGAGTCCTCAGACTCAAACACGATTATTTATATCAGAGAGCCTTAGCCCGAGCCGGAGACCCGGGGGACCGCCCGAGAGGTGCTCGTAGTTGGTAGATGAGTGGAGTGACTTATTTTGGCTGGTTTGACACGGGTAGAGGTATATAGATTGTTTGCTTGGTTGGCACCATCGGCTTATGGGGTTGAGTATTGGTTCTTCACTTGCTATCTGTGTATTTACATGTTATATATTAGTTAATGAACTGGCAGATCGCCGTGTCGACAGGTACACTCCACCTTTATCACGAGTCTGAAAAAGCCTGATTCGGTTTATGCTCAGTCCTTCTGATTGATTATCTCCGCTATTGAAAATTTCTAGTTATGTTATTTGCATTCAATTGTATTGATTTGCTTTGCCTCAGTACCGGTGGTACTGACGCCCGTTAGGGCGCTGCATTACTTGTCTGCAGGTACTCATAGACGAGGAGGCGATCCCTCATTGATTCAGCCAGCTTATAAGTCATCGGCTCATTGTCATCAGGAGCTTGATATTGAGTGTAGTTAATTTCCTTTTTATTTGTAGCACTCATAGAGGCTTTGCAGTTGGATATATCTCCTGGTGGTCAGTTATTGCCGATCCGTGTGAGGCCGTGCATTTAACTGCTTTAGTTGTTTAGCATTTTTGATTGTGTTGGCCGTGGCGAGGGCCAAAGTCTGATAGTAGTGGTGACCTTGTCGGTCACATAAGTTATCTGAGAATTCTTTGTTGAGTTACAGGAAATGACTAGACAGCATGGTGGCCTTGTCGCTCGCATAGGTTTCCCTTTATAAGTATGTTTCTGGTTAGCTGAAATTATATTTACAGGTGTCTATATGACCTTGTCGGTCGGAGGCTGTTTTACAGCCGTTATATAGCCCGTTGTTTCTGAAATCTGAATAGAGCTAGCAGGCACAGGAATGTGCCAGGCTCACAGTCATGATCAGTCCTACTAGGCTGGTGCCCTCCTTACCCCAGGCGGGGCGCGACCAAACAGTATCAGAGCAGGTCATTGTCCCAAGGCAGTCTGCAAGCCGTGCTAAGTAGAATCTAATCTATGGATGTGTTGTGCACCACATACTATAGGCAGGGAGGCTGCGAGGCATGATAGGATGGTTGCTCTTCCTTCCAGTTGGTGGTACTGGGCGTGCAATATAGGGTTGAGTCCCTAAAACTTATCATATTCTTTGTCTACGATAAAATGGCGATAGCATACCCTGCACCGGTAGAATTAGATACAACAGCGAGGCTGTGAGGTGCTGGTTCTGCATTAGTCGGCCGATACGCGGGGGCGATATAGAGCTTCATCACAGCCCTCTCGGCGGATTCCCCCTCACATCGGAGTCGTTTGGCACGCGCCACCCCGATAGCTCCTACCTCAGCCATCAGACCAGGAAGTTCGCAGTGCAGTGGTTATGTTGGCACAAATGATGGCCACACAACGGTCGGTGCCACTGTAGTAGCGAGAACCATCAGGTGGGTGCATGGGTTCAAGGTCAGGGAGTTTTGCCTTTGGGTCCCCACAGTTCAGGTCAGATTAAGGCAGAGGACCCCCAGGACTTCCTTAGACCAGATGTAAAATTTTAGGGTTATGCATGTGACCCCTACAGAATCGATTGAGCTGGCGGTGTTTCGGTTGCGGGACATAGGTACGTATTATGAGTAGAGAGTTGGGAAGGTCTGGAGAGATGTTGCCCATCAGCTGGTCCAGCTTCTTGGAGGCCTTCCTGGACCGTTACTTTCCCCGGGAGATCCGGCAGGCCGGATAGATCAATATTTGCATTTGGAGCAGGGGGCGAGAGTCGTACGAGAATATCGCTGCAGTTTGACTCCTTAAACCGCTATGCTCCAGCTTTTGTAGATACTATGCCGTCCATAGTTCACAGGTTTATTATGGGTCTGAACCGAATACATTGAAAGCATGCATGAAGCTGCGAAATTTACGAGGAAGATATGGATATTGCCCCGTACAGGCCTTTACTTGGGTTCATTCGAGGGCCGCCAAGCGGCGGCAACGGGGCGAGTGAACGAGACAAATCGAGGCAGCCTTGAGAATGATCGGATGAAATGCGGGAGGGAGGTTGAGAGAGGACCCTAGGCCCCGGTTGTCAGGCAGATCCCCTAGACCCCCACCTCCACCACCACAGCAGCGAGAGTAGGTTTGTTCGTCGAGGGTAGTCACGGTCACATTGGCGAGTTCTCAGACAGTAGATTCCCATAGCGAGAGAAGGGGAGAAGCGAAGCTGGTCCCCACCACGCCCTAATTGCGTGACCTCACACCAGAGCCGTAGATATGGCTCCTTAGGATGTATAATTGCGGGCAGGAGGGGCACCGGATGAGAGATTGGCCGGCCAGGGGGCAAGAGAGCAGAGATAGTCGGGGACAAGGGATCCACTTGGGGCCACGAGCTCAAGCGACCTGGCGGGCGTAGGCCCTCGAGTACGACGGTAGAGGCCAAGGTAGATCAGGAGCCTCCAGTTCAGGTACAGGCTCAAGCCGTACCTATGCATTACCAGGGAGACAGGACTCCAAGGTGTCTCCAGATGTAGTAACAGGTATGATGACTATCTGTTCATGCGCACAACTTATGTATTATTGATCTAGGGTCCACTCTTGTCATATATTACTCCATTTGTGGCTCCGAAAGTTTAATATCGCACCAGAGTTATTACAGCAGCCCTTTTCAGTATCTACACCCGTCGGTGACTCTATTATAGCTAGCAGAATTTATCGAGGGTGTACAGTAGAGGTTGCTGTCCTTGGATGATGTGATACAGTAGTTAAATGATTGATTTGATGCCATTATAGGTATGGATTGGCTAGTGCCGTGCTATGCCAATGTAGAATGTTGAACCAAGACGGTCCGAGTCCACTTTCAGGGAGGCAGTGAGAGTGGAAAGGCAACACAGCTACGCCGAAAGGTAGGTTTATTTCTACCTTCCAGGTGAGGAAAATTGATAGCTAAGGGATGTATTTACCACCTAGTCGGGGTTCAGGATGTTCGGGTAGAGTCTCCGACACTCCGGAGTCTGTTCTGGTGGTGGACAGAATTCCCTGATGTATTTCAGATATGAGCATTGGTATTCCCAGAGAAATGATTTGCAATCAAACTTGCTACAGGTATAAGCCCATATCAATTCCTCCATATCATTATGGCTCTGCTTGAGAACTCGAGAGATTAAAGTGGTTGGCTGCTAGATAAGGTTTCATGGGCCGAAATTACTTCCGTGAGGTGCGCCAGTTCTGTTTGTGAAGAAGGATGGCTCGCTCACCCATGTGTGCCGATTACAACCAGTTGAATAAAGTTACAGTAAAGAATAAAATATCCGCTTCACAGAATAGATGATTTGTTTGGCTAGTTTACAGGGGGCCAAATATTTCTCAAGATTGACTTGCGGTCGGATATCATCAGTTCAGTCCGGCGAAGGGCATTCCCAAAACGGCTTTGAGGACCCGATAGTATTTTTGAATTTCTAATTTATGTCCGTTGGGTTGACGATACCAGCGTATTGCGATTACAAATGATGAACTTTCGACCATACAGTTTGTTGTGTTTATTGATGATATTAGGTGTATTCTACTCTGAAGCAGATCACCAGGCTCATTTACGGACAGTGCTTCCAGATTCTCAAAGGGACAATCAGTTATATGCCTAAGTTCTCCGAGTGTGTTCTGGCTGAGCTCAGTAGCCTTATGGGAGCATGTGTATTAAAGGATCTTTGGTATACGAGGTTGACACGTAGAAAATAGTACTTGATTAAAACATGGCCTAGGCCTACCACTCAAACCAGTCCACAGTTTTCTGGGTTTAGCAGGATATTATAGGAGATTTGTTGAAGTTCTCTGCGGCAGCTCTGGCTAAGCTGACGCAAAGCAGCAACGTTTCGGTGGGCGACATGTGGCGAGCTGAGATAAAGACGAATTAACCTCCGCCCAGGTGTGCATTGCCGGAAGGTACAGAAGATTGTTAGTGTGTTGCGACCACGCATCATGCATTGGGTTAGGCTGTGTGTTGATGCAGCATGGTAAGGTGTTGCGTATGCTTCCCATGCGATGGTACAGAAACACGAAAAGAATTACCCTACCCACGACTGGAGTTAGCCGCGATGATCACCTTAAAGATATGGAGACATTACTTGTATAGCGTCCATGTGGATATTTTCACAGATCACAAGAGCCTACGGTATATCACTCGGAGGTTGAATCTGCGATAGCGTCACTGGTTGGAGTTATTAAAAGATTATAACATGGATCTTCTGTATCATCGGGAAAAGAAAGCAACTGTAGCAGATGCTCTCACCATAATCCATGGGAATTTTGGCGTATTTGCAACCCAGTAGCGGGAGTTGGTCAGGAGATACATCAATTAGCCAGCCTAGCCGTTCGTGTGCTTGAAAGCAGGAATGGCGTTAATTGAATTCGTATTAATCATCATGCCATTGATAAAAGAGCGACAATATGAGGATCGACCTGGTCCAGCTTAGAGGTTGAATTCAGCAAAGGAAGGAGCCAGATTTTCAGATAACTGGGATGAAGTGCTGCGATGTAAAGTACCTACACATTGTTCCAGATGTTACCGGGCTCACCGGCGGATCATGAATGAGGTACATTACGCCCGTTATTCTCTTTTCGGTGCAACGAGAAGTATGCCATGATATCAAGGAGAACCACTGGTGGCCAGGTATGAAAAGAAATTGCCGAGGTGCATGGCCCAGTGTCTAACTGCCAACAGGTAAGCGGAACACAGAAACCGGGCGGGTTAACTCGGGACATAGCGGTACCTCTATAGGAAGGCTGAGTGATATGGATTTTGTGGCGGGGATTGCCCCCATTACCTGAGACATAGACACGATTTATAGCTAGATTTGATAGTTGGCGGTTGACTTGAAATCAGCTCACTTCCTGCAGTGAAAACTGCACTAAACCAAAGATTGTGCCAAATTGTATTAGAGAAATAGTTAGATTCAGTGCCGGTATCTATTATTTCGGACGGAAGACACAGGTTACGGCTAGATTTTGGCGATCGTTTCGAAGGTGCGAATGCAGATTAATTTGAGCACATCGTTCAACCCTCAGACAGATGGACAGGCTGAACGCACTATTCGGGCGCTCGAGGACGATACTACGAAGCGTGTGTGTAATTTGGAGGTAGCTGGGACGAACATTTTGCCGTTAATTGAGTTTTGCTTTATAATAATAGCTATCCCTTTCGGCTATCCAGAGATGGCGCCCTTTGAAGCCTTGTATGGCGAAAATGCAGATCACATCGGTTTGGCTGATTTGAAGTGGGAGAATCAGCGTTGATTGGGCCAGACATTCAAGGAGTCAGAGGAGAAGGTGAAGCTTATGAGGAGAACGACTACGGCGCACGAGCACGCAATCGTATGTGCGATAATGCGGCGCGAAACACAGAATTTGATGTAAATGGTGGGTATTTACGAAAGTATCTCCGATGAAAGGGGTGATGAGATTCGGCAAGAAGGTAAGCTCGAGTCAAGATTTGTTTGGGCCGTATTAGATTCGTCGAAGGATAGTCGAGTGGCGTATGAGTTGAACTTGCCTCCAGAATTAGAATCCGTTCATCTAGTCTTTCGTATATATCTTTGAGAAGCCACATGGAGACCCATCCAGGCTTGAGTCAGTCGGGATATCCAGATTCTGAAGGCGGCCTACGAAGGGTTCCAATAGCTATCTTAGATGAGGCAGTTCGTTGATTGAGAACTAAAGATATTGCGTCTGTCAAGGTACTGTGGCGTAACAAGAACCGAGAGGAGATGACTTGGGAGGCAGAGGAAGATGAGAATCCAGATATCCTCACTTGTTCAAGCCTAGTCGGGCGACAAGTATGTTAATATTGTTATCTTATGCGGTGTCTTATAGTACATGTATTAATGAGAAGATCGATTTTAATCTATCATGTAAATACTATAGTATTTTGTGGAGTACCTGTAATGGACTTTTCTGCATTTCGGGTTTTGGGATAGTCCATATTACGGAAACTCTGCCAGAAATTTTCTAGAAGCAAGTTGAGTAAGTTGGGAAGTCCTAGGTGAAAGTTTACATTGTTCGAGGATGAATGTTCTTAAGGGGAGAGAATGTTACACCCTGCTTGTTCCCGACACATAGATGGCCTATTCACATGTTGGTTAGTATTTGAAAGCCATACATGCTAGAAAAAGGCCGGAAAGACCGGACAAGAAACCCGTCGACCCATTACGGAAGGAGCGGGCGAGCCCCTCCGCGATGGCAACGTGTCATGGAGGAGGAGCCTCCGCGTTGGCTCCGTGACATGTTGACATGACTGAGCCCAAAGTATATAAAGCCTCAACTTCGGTTTAATTCATTAATATCAGATAATTTCGGAGAAGCTGCGAAAACGAGAGAGAGAGGGTACGAAGGTTTTGATAATTTTCGCTCGTGCAGCCGTCAAACATAGTCCAGTTTCAATTAACAACCTTAGATACCGAGGTATTTAGCGGTAAGGAGCATTCCTACGGATTTGGGTTACTTGAAATTCAGCCGACAAATCGTCATTAGCTACTGGGCAAGGTAAGTGGAATTGCTCCAAATTAGTGTCAATATACTCCCTAGCTTAAAGTGAGTATTTCTCCCTTACGGACTTTCGAGAAAGAGCAAGTTTTGACCGTCTTTCGATAAGCCAAAGTTTAGGCTATAAATATATCGAAAATGACGTTTTCTTTTAGAATATTGGTGTATTTAGTTCTAATTGACATATATGTGAATGCAGTTGGGGGAGAATGTCACGCCCCATAGCAGAGTTTGAGCGCACTGGTGCCCTAGTAGGACACGCGGACTTCTAGCTGGTGAGCCTAAGCACAAGCCCCAGTGTCTGGCTAGCTCTATTCCTGATTTCTGGAAACAATGGGCTATATAACGGCCGTAAACACAGCCTCCGGCCGACTGGGCCTATAGCCACCTGCATATGTAATAACGGCCAACAGAACATACTCAAAACAAAGACTGTCTTGCGGGCGACAAGGCCACCCATCTTCGTCATAGTCATCACAAGCTCAACCTAAAGAATACTGAATAACTACGTGACCGGCAAGGTCACCACTACTATCTGACTATGGCCCCACACGGCCAACATAAACAGAAATGCTAAACTACTTAACAAAATGCACCACATTGCCAGCTCCAGCGGCCACGGGAGATAAATGAATGCACAATGCAAGCCTCATGGTACTGATAAAATGATCGGGACAGGGCCCCGGCCTACCCATACTGTACAATAAAAGGAAATAAACTACACCTCTGAATATCAGGCATAGGATGTGGAGCTGATAGCTCTATAAATGTTGGAATCATGAGGATAGCCTCCTCCTTATGAGTACTGCGAGGCAAGTAATGCAGCGCCCCAATGGGCGTCGACTGCCGCTGGTACTGAGTATGCAAAGCAACTGAAAACACCTGAATACACAGATAACATAACTAGCAATACAAATAGCAGGAGATAACAGAATCTGAAGAACTGATATAGCTGGATCAAACCTTTACGTACGATAGGGTAGGAGCGTACTGTAGGCTGCGACGGCCTCTCTGTAACTAATAGCATAAATACATATATATAGCAAGAAAGAGCCAATACCAGCCCCCATAATGGCGCCAAGCAAGCAGAGCAATCTATATACCCCTACGGGTCAAAACCAGCCAAAAATAAATCACTCACTCATCTTGCTAACTAGGAGCACCTCTGCGGCCCCTGGGTCTCGGCTCGGGCCATAGCCTCCGATACTCCAAACCGTGTCTGAGTCCAGAGGACTCCTATACTGTATCTGCAACTGAAAGCGTATACGAATCTGTTCCTAAACTGCACTTTCGCAGAGCTATATATCTTATGTCTTTGATCAGCGATATGGGGAAAGCTTCGTATTTACATCTTCGTCCAAACTGGGGACGACATGCCCTCCTTGGGTGACGTAAACCCACCCGCTCAGTAGAGACACGATTACCAACCCAGGGGCGGTGAGGACGCTCAAAAGGGTACCCTCACGACTACAACCAAGTCTCAACAAACAATAGGCACATAAATAGCAAGCATGTTTAACTGAAAGATACTATCTGAAATCTAATTTCTCATTCTGATCTCTTTCTGTATTATACTAATTCTTTACTTCTTTATACTGAATCTGTGATCTTTGTCTAACTGCAAGGCTAATACATTAGTCAAGATACTATAAATACGTTTTGGCTAATGCATGTAAGATATCATGTTTGAATGGCTAATATGTAGCCAGGATACTATCTGTCTATCTTATTTTACTTTACTAACTTTTATTCTAAATATCAGTATCATATTATTCTAGAAACATGTTTGCTAATCACATACTGGCTATACTGAATCTGGAATGCTAACTCACCATTTGCCCATGCTTCACTAGCTTTCGGGTAGTACGATACAACAACGCAAACCAGATTTACTAAACTACACAATACCAACATTCTGACTTCAGGAGCTCTGTGCAGGTCTACTGATATACAAGACTAAAGAAGCTATAGACTTGCCAAAGCGGCTTTACATACCTTAACCTTGGGTTATCCGACTATCGGACGAAGCACGGTCATTACTCGGTATTTCTCCCAACTGCATTCACATACCACGTCAATCAGTACTAGATACATCACTATTCTGAAAACGTCACTTCTGATATATTTATAGCCTAGACGGTCAAAAACTTGCTATTTCTCGGAAGTCCAGAAGGGAGAAGTATTCACTTTAAGGCTAGGAGCACATTGACACTAATTTGGGCAATTCCACTTACCACCTTAGCCTGGCACGATGGTTTGTCAGTAGAATTTCCCCCAACGAAAAAATCGTAAGATGCTCCCTGCTGCTAAATACCTCAGTATCTGAGGTTAATATGGTTGGACTCGGTTTGGCGGCGTAATCGATAAAAAATTATCATTATAAACTATAAATTAAAAAAATCAAAAAAGATAAAAAATATAAAATTTTAATCAATTAAACCGAAGTGGGGGCTTTATATACTTGTATGTCTAGTCCAAGGCCAACGTGTCACAGGGCCAGCACCCGGAGCTCCACCTCCATGACGTTGCCATCGGAGGCTATATATAATTGGGACTAAGTCTTTTTGCCCCTTCTGACCTTTGTCGACTGGCGCTTGTCCGTCTTTCCCCGGGCCTTTTATAGCATGTATGACATTCAAATACCTTAACCAACACGCGAATAGGCCAACTATGTGTCAAGGAATCTTACGGGGTGTAACGAGAAATCATTTAGATGCGGCCGAGCTTAGATAGTTAGTCGGATAACCGAGGTTAAGGTATGTAAAGCCAGTTTCTTCGGCAAGTTAGTAACTCTAGCCTACCATAATACAGTAAACTCCGTAGAATTCCCAGAGTCGGATATTGGGTTTTATGCAGGTCAGTCGCTTGACTTACGTCGTTATATCGTATTGATCAGGAAAGTTAGTAAAGCGAGGCGCCAAATGGCAGTTATCACTTCCAGACTCAATATAGCCCAGTAAGTGTTTTAGCAAGCATGTTTTTAGAATAATATGATATATATTCAGAATAAAAAGTTAGTAAAAGTAAAAATCGGGCAGTCGGATAATGCTTGTACAGTATAGCCATACAATAAGATGATATCTTAGTCAGATTAGCCATGCAGTCAGATAAAGATTCAGATTCAGTATAAAGCAGTATGAGAATCAGTATAACACAGAAGAGATCGAGAATAAATCAAAATTCGGATAGTATTTTTCCGGTTTAAACATGCTTGCTATATTTGTGATTATTGATTGTTGAGACTGATTGTGTCATGAGGGCATCCTTTTGAGTGTCTCGCCGCCCCTAGGTTAGTAGCTGTGTCTCCCACTGAGCGGGTTGGGTTACGTCACTCCAAGGAGAGGCATGCCGTCCCTAGTAGGACGAAGATGGGATGAAGCTTTCCCCATATCAGGGCGATCATCATTACAGTCTGGTTTGCCTTGTTGTGCGCATGCGCCTAGGGAACAGATTTCAGATACAGTTACAGTTACAGATACAGTACAAGAGTCCTCCGGACTCAAGCAGTTATTTATATCGGAGGCTATAGCCCGAGCAGGGCCCAGGGGGCGGCGGAGGAGTGCTCGTAGTTAGTAGATGAGTGGAGTGACTTATTTATGAGTTTGGTTTTGACCGGGTAGGTATATAGATTGTTTGTAGTTGGCACCATCCGGCTTATGGGGGTTGGTGGTTCTTGCTTGCTATATATATGTATTTACATGTTATATATTAGTTAATAGGCAAGCCAGTCGCCGCGTCGACGGGTAAGTTCCTGCCTATCACTTGGAAATGCAGAAAAGCGATTCGGTTTATATCGGTCTCCTTACTGATTAGTTATCTCACCTTATTCCAGAATTGCTAGTTATGTTATTTGCATTCAATTGTATTCAGTTGCTTTGCATACTCGGTACGGTGGTGCGCGCTCGTTGGGGCGCTGCATTGCCTTACTGCGGTACTCATAGACGAGCGATCCCTTACTCATAGACGAGGAGGCGATCCCTCGTGATTCCAGCCAGCTTATAGAGTCATCAGCTCCTGTCATCCGGAGCTTGATATTCAGAGGTGTCGTTCATTTCCTTTTGTTGTACAATATGGGTAGGTCGGGGCCCTGTCCCGACCATTCTATCAGCACTCATAGAGGCTTGCAGATTGCATATATATATCTCCCTGTGGTCAGTTGTGCCGGTCGTGTGAGGCCGTGCATTTTGCTTTAGTTGTTTAGCATTTCTGATTGTGTTGGTCATGTGGGGCCATAGTCTGATAGTAGTGGTGACCTTGTCAGTCACGTAAGTTATACATAATTCTTTTGTTGAGTTACAGATGACTAGACAGCATGGTGGCCTTGTCGGCCCGCATAGGTTTCCCTTTATAAGTATGTTTCTGGTTTGCTGAAATTATATTTACAGGTGGCTATAGGCCCAGTCGGCCGGAGGCTGTGTTTACAGCCGTTATATAGCCCGTTGTTTCTAAAAATCTGAGATAGAGCTAGCCAGGCACCAGATGTGCTTAGGCTCACCAGTCAGCAGTTCAGGTCCTACTAGGCACCAGGTGCCAGTCATACCCCCCAAGGCGGGGCGTGACACTTACCACGAGGATTACAACGGGTCATTGATCCTTATAATGACTCGTCCCTTGAGTCATTCCATGACTCTGATGCAATTTTCCTAATTTCTTTAATTCAACCCTCGATCCTAGTCTTAGCGACTTCCTTGATGTTACATTAATAAATTCAATTATTTATGTGTATCGTAGTTTGAAGTCAGTCACTCCATCTATATTCAGTGTTTAGCTATCAGTTCTGGGATTGCAGCTCTTTCCCTATCTTTCCATCTATGTTAGTCTCCATTCAATGATGAATGTTTCCATGAGGGAGATAATGCGACATCCCAAAATTTCCTAAGATTAGATTCTATACATGAAGCAGAAAACCAGAAAAATCTATCAAAAATGATAGAACGACTTGTTAAGTGAGTCATCAAGTCACTTAACCAATGGTTAAGTGAGTCGATAAGTGGCAAGATATGATATTCGATATTTTTCCTTCTAGTGATGACGAGTTAGGTTACAATTCATTAGTTCAAGTGATGATAAATTAAGTAGGTCGTTAAGACAGACCTCGGGATGAGAATTAGAGGATGAAAAAGTGGTTTTCGGGATGTCAGGAGGACCTAACAAGTCATCAACTTAGGTAACAACTTGTTAGGTGGGTTATTACCACTAGTAGGGTGAATTTTGAAGACGGGATCTCAAGGGTATTTTTGTAACTTCCTAAATTTTTATCTCCTAATCTAGGTCATTTTTGGGTTCCTAAAGGGTGTATTAGGTAGGATACATTAACCCTTAGGGTCATTTGAATGCTAGGTATTTGGATAATGGGTAATATTAACTGAAGGAGCAATTCTTATTTCACAATTTGTTAACATGATGTGAAAAAATGAATTACCTCTTTTAAGACACCTAGACTAGTTTTTTGAGCTCTTTTATGGCTTTATTTGTTTACTATTGAATTCTTGTTGCGTTTTCTTAAGTGAAGGTTGATATGCATCCACCTTGACTCGAGCATGCGCTATGAGTGTGAAGGTTTTGTTGCTATTTCTTTATTTCGTGTTGATTTCTAGAACTTTCCTAGTATGCATTGATGTGTCGTAATTTTGTGATACATATGTATTTCATTTAATGGAGTGCTGCATGCCTTTAAGTGCTAATTTAAGTCAATACTAACTCTATTTTCCTAAGTTTCAGCAATCGCTTAAGTAGATAAAAAGAGGCTTAAAATCCATTGAATTCTTCTATAGAATGAGTAAAAGATAAACTGCATATTCAAGATGTGGTGTGTAATTTCAACCACATGTTGATCTAGAGAACACTACAAAGTGGTATGCATAAGATGGCTCAAGATGCAGTCTGCATTCTCAAAAGATGAACCTGTAATTTCTCCATTTTGTTCCAGTCAACTTTCATTGTGAAGCGACAGACAAAAGAAAATGCAGACCGTCTTTCCAGAAGACAACTCATCAATTGAAAAATGGTAATAAGCTTGATAGATTACATTTTCAACTGACGATCCAAGAAACGGACCATCTTTCCAAATGATGGTCCATCCCTACAACTTGGGCCCTCCTAGTTTGAATTTTTATTGGTGTTTTAAGGCTTAGTATAAATAGTTATTTTTAATATTTTGTAGGGACATTGGACACGTTTCGACTAGTATAGCATAGTTCTCTATAGTTTGGATAGTTTTAGCATTGTAATGAAGATACCCGTTGAAGATTAAATTGCTCAATTTAAATTTTCTCTCTCTTCTTATTTCTTAGTCGGTGAGCATGTTGAAGTTCATGCTTTCTTCTTCATCTTCTTCTTAGCTAAACCCAAATTTAGGATTGTGAACCTAATGGGTTCGTGAACTCAAATTATCTCAATTGGGTGAAATTAAGTATGGGCTTGAGAACTTTAATTGATCTATCCTTTGTAAAGTGAGATTGGTGGTAACAGTTATCCAATCATGCTAACCTGCCTCTATTGTGCTTGAAAATACCAATTAAGGTTTGGTTAGAATTAATCAACAATGAACTAAGGTACTAATACTTGTTTAATGGATTTACATAGATATTGGAGGAATCTAATTGGCAAATTGCAATTGGGTAGAATGTAATTCTATTCAACTTGAGCTAATTGATGTATATTGACATTGTTAGAATTGTTGAAAGACACCTAATAATAGTGTAACACTCCAAAACTTTCTTAGACCAAACTCAGACTTTGCATGGAAAATCGGGGAGAACCAGAAATTTTTGTCTCAAAATGATCGAGACAACGAGTAATTGTCGGAAGTAATGACTAGTTGTCTAAGTAGTTGTGAGTCTGCTAGTTGCCTCTCTAGAACCAAAGATACATGGAACAACTCGTGGTGAGGAGTAAAAGGTCGTCCTGTCACATGTGGTATCCCCAACTTAGAGATCTATTAGACTCTTTCCAGGAATTCATGAGTCAGACGATGAGTCATCCTCTAATGTAATGGCTCGTTGGGTAAATCATTAGTTGGAGCCAAAAACGTTGTTAAAAATCTTCTTGTAGTGACAATGAGTGGCAACAACGACCCGCTGTATCACACAATGATTCATTGTTTCCATCCATGACTGTAAGTCCAGAAATCCCTAAGTTTTTCCAATGGAAGCGACTAGAAGTTACAACGCCCCGTTGGTTTCGCCAACGAGTCATTGGGTCATCCATTGGTAGTGGTTCCAGATTTTTGTCCCAACTCCTCCAATGGCCAAGAGAGGAACAAACGATCCATTGGTTCATCCAATGAGTGGTTGTCCCCTCCCGTTGCCAATTTTCAGTAAGCCTAAATTTCAGGCCCAAGACCAACGACTGGTCCTAATGAGTTGTGGTTCCAAGAAATGACTAGTTTTGTGACCCGTTGGTCCCCATTGGGCAGTTTTTAGACTTTTATCTCAGGGATATTTTTGTAACTTCCCACCTTTTTGATCCCTAAACTACGTCGCTTTGGGAACATTTAGGAGAGAATTAGAGTAGTTTATCGATGTATTCCTCTCAGTTTCTCTCAGACTCACAATTTTCAGAATGTAGAAGTTCCAGACAGATAGTGCAGAGCTAAGCTAGGGCTTCCTGCGTTCTTCATGATTTCTCCAAATTTCTTCTCAAGGATTCTACTCCAGCTATGTTGGAATTCAACAAGGGAATTGCCCTTCCCTTGTGCCCCAAAATCCTTCTGAAATTTCTTATCAGTTCTAGCCCTAAAGTGTTGAGTTAGGTTAAATTTGTAGCCAGATTCTTATTACTTTTTATGGATTTTTGTCCCTATGAATTCTAACTATGTTTCCATTACTTAGTGGTCATGTTGCTATTTTCTTCACTTGAAATGGTTTTATCCATAATTCCATAAAATGCAGTAAATTTTGGTCTTGCATAGTTGATTAGGTACTACTGTTGCTTGACTCTACTAGTTCTTGAATTCCCATGTTATTACTATCATGTGATTTCGTAATTAGTTTGCATGCTAGTCAAGTCTCAATAAAAAATTAGCATTTTTTAGCATTTTAGTATCTTTCAGTAAGTTAGCTGATCAGTTTGACAATAGTTAATTCTTGAGGAGTTCAGTTAAGTAATACTCCCTAGTTTCAATTATCAATTAGTGCTCTAGATGGTTATGATGCTTTCAGATAAGCAACTCTTACTAGTCTTAGAATCATCTGTATTAGTTATTAGTTAGTTCTTTTGACGGTTATGACGCTTCCAGATAAGCAACTCTGACCAGTCTTAGAACACCAATTTTCAGTTATCCAGTCCTACAGACTCTCAAGTTACTTCCATATAAGTATTCCTGACTTAGTCCAGGACCCCAGGTTTGACCTATCAGCTTAGTAGTCAAGTTAGGACTATCCAATGGGAGTATCACTTAGCATTGAGAGGACCGAGATTCCATCGCACCCAGGTTTCTAGAACTACATTGCCACCATAGATTATTGGCCCAACGGGCCCCAGACTTGTGATCACCCAGCTCAGCCACTATACCTTGGCAAGGTATAGTGGGCTTTCTCTAATGGGGTGTATACATCAGACTCCATCTCTAGCTCATGTGGTTATAAGTCGGTTATAGACTCTCCCACTTGTCAGTGCAGTTTAGCTCAGCTTGGTCTCAGTTTATCTCAGTTCAGTCATTCAGTTTCAGGACATGTTTATGATCGTTAGTCAGGGTCATTATTGACCATATCACAATTATAGCTCAACTTTTATCAGTATTCAGTATCAGTTGGTCATTTCATGTTATTTCAGTTCAGTGCTTATTTTTCCATGCTTTATATATATCTCCCTTACCCAATACATTCAAAGTACTGATGCATATTTTCTATGTTGTATCATATTATGATACAGGCGCAGGTTCTTAGTGTCAGCATCGTTAGTAGTTCCCTCCAACGATTTCAGTAGAAGCATTATTTTTTGTGAGTCCTCATATTTCGAGGACGATATTTGCTTTTCAATTTGTTCTTATTTAGATAAATTTTAGAGTTAGCTGGGGGTTTGTCCCAATAACTCATCAGTTAGTAGTTGTTTTTTAGACACAGTTGTCCAGTATTCTTTTCAGATATGTTTACTCTTTTCAAATCAGTATTTCTTGGATAGAATTTTTTATACATTTTCCGCTTATGTTTACTTAGTTTACCAGTGTAATGTTTGACCACAGGTTAGCTTGGGGTCACTTGTGGCACCAAGTATCATGTCTCATCCAGGGTGTAGACTCGGGTGGTGATAGATTGCCTAAGTTAATTTCTTGCATATTCATTAATAGCCCATTCTCAATACTCCCATATGATTAATTTAGGGGGATCAACCGAAAGAGTAGCAAATCTCTAGTATTTCTCAATATTGATTTTACCCATAACGTTCTAGCTTTAGTTTAATTTCTCATTTTACACTAACTTGTAAATATTCAACATTCAAATCATATTTGTATTGCTTGATAGTTCAAATTTTTACAAAGTCTCTATGGATACGATCATGACTCCTTATTGGGTATTATATTTGCATCGACCGCATACACTTTCATAGTGAGGTGGATTCTGGGCGACATCAAATTTTATGGCACCATTTCTAGGGACTTTGGCATAGGTTCTATCTAGAAATTCAGATTTTTGTTTGATTGATTTGAACCTATTCTATCACTCTTGTTTTACTTTGATTGTGAAATAGGTGAGCAACTACACTCTCTAGTCCATGAGAAATGGATCATGGTTATGATTGGATACCGTGGGAGAGTGATGAAACATACAGGTATCTAGAAGATGCAGGGAAAGATCCTCCTCCACACCAATATGCATCATATCTAAATATATTCACATACAAGTGCGGAGGCAAACTATGCCCATTATTATGATCAACATCCATGCTTTCAAGCTTGCGACTTCTATGATTATTGGATTTCATAACCGCCAGGTCAATATGACCAATGCAGTTGGGATGAACGTAGTCCAATCTAAAATTGGAGCTTGGAGCCTACCTTGGATCAAGAGGGCTCTAGGTTAGAAAATATGCTCAATCAGGTGTTGCAGAATTAAGAGGAAATAGAGGCCACCCTCAAGAATATGACTAGTATGGTGAGTTCTCATATAGAATCTTCCCAAAGAATTGACCACCATATGAGTCGCAGTCGTAACTGAGATGAAAAGTTAACCATTGATTTTGAAAATGCTTATGTGGATGATGAAGAAGATAATTCTGCTCATTGTTCAACAGTCACAATGCAAAGTGATAAAATATTGTAATCGGGGCTTGACGTGTGTATGGAACGGAAGACTATTCATGAAGTTGAAGCAACTCCCGACCATGAGGAATCACATGAGGAGGTGGTGGTTGGTAACTTTACTAAAGACGAGGCTAAGGATGAAGTAATGGAGGTCTTTATCCCTTTACCACAACTTCTAATTGCTTATTCTCCTTTACTTCAAAGGCTGATGAAGAATCATGGTGACACAAAAATGGCTAAGTATCTTAAAATTTTGAGAAAAGTGTCATTGAATATTCCATCCACTGATGAAAAGACAACCATAAAAGAAGAATCAAAACCAAACTTAATTAGTCTTTCAAAAAATTAACTATTCACCATGGCCACAATCCTAGAATATGAGTTTAGACACTCATAGAAAAGCGGAAAAAAATACTTAGTCATCATCATACAAAAATATGAAGTAAAGAAGAGAAAACGTAGTTATAGAACTTTGTCTTCCTTCCAAACAGCTTACAAGCATTCCTAAACAAACTATGAGATGAAAAAATGAGTAAAGACTGCTCCAAGAAATCCAAAACTCCTTAAAAAATGACCTAAGGCCACTATTTATAGATGAGCCTTCAAATAATGCTTCTGCCCTTCAAGGCTTGGCTTTAAAATTAGCATTTTCCTCCCCGAAATGACCCTGGTGCGCCACCCCATGTATTTCGCCATAGACTTAGTTAAATTTCCAGCAATTTCAGCTTCGAAAAAGGACTGGAGCACCGCCCCCTCGATCTCATCAAGGTGTTCATCAAATTTCTCTAAGTTTGGACACCTCTGGCGCGGGGCACCACTCTTCCCGCCAAGTTTGTGAAGTGCAATTTCTCTGATGTTTGAGGGTTGGCGCATAGCACCAGACTGAAATTTTATTTTCTAAAGTTTCAGATTTGGTGCGGGGTGCCAGCCATAGCACCAAACCCTTCAGCTCCTCACATCTTCATTTCTTGCAATATTTTGAGCCCATTTGCTTAGTTTCCTGCTCAAATCAACTCAAATTGTTTGTTAGCACATAAAACAAACACATACATAACTTTAAGCATAAATTAAGGAGTATGAACTCAAAAAATGATCATGGGTAAAATCATGGAAAATAGGTATAAAAATATTCCCAACATCATCCTCGAACAATCTTTAAAACACAGCTAAACTCATGTTTCACCTCACACTTGACATATCTATCAACTCATACTCAACCAACTTCATGGATCACTCATAAAGTGGTTTATCATCATACAACAATTCTAACAAATCACATAGAAAGATTTCACAATCAAGAACACAAAAAATCTATAAACGACTCATCTTTTCAACATAAAGAGCCAACATGATTAAGTGTGCCACATGCAACAAGTAGCACACCGAGTTAGACCTCTTGTTCCCCTCACTTTTAATGATTTTCCTCTATCAAACACATCAATGTAAAAATATGAAACAGAATAAGTAAGACATAATCACACTCACAAATGATGTAATGCATATATGTACTCATACCATAGGCTTGCCCTTCATGTACATTAAAACTACCTAATTACTTCAAGAGATTAAGATCACATGGGCTTTTCTTGGTTGTTATGTCGGTTATTGGATGGGTAGGATTGATATATTGTTTTATAGTAATTACTACCCTAAGCACTTTTAAGACATATTTCACTTTTCTTGTCCACCACCACTTACCTTGCTTGTTCACCCTTCATTTACTCACCCTTGTCTTTTCTTTTCATGCCCCATTTTTTTACTACTTGATTGCTAGTTTTCTAATCATAGAATCACTAGATATTTTGCAATTACAACTCTCTTTTTCAATTCTTTAGCAGCAAGTAAACAACATAATTTTCATGGGCACCCCTTCTTCTCACTTTTCCTTTCTTACGACAACTTTTTCTTCTTCCCTTAACATTATACTTCGGTGGATCTTACTTACAAGTCTCAAAGTTCCTAAGACTACTTTTGATCGATAAGTCTAATGTCTCACAAACAAAAAGGGATTAAGCTACTATTGAAGCTAAGAAAGAATAAGGCTTTAGGCTCAATGGGGGTAACTAGGAAGAATGATTAGGAAGGTAAAAAAAATTACATAAAAAAATATGGTTTCTTCAAAGAAATACCTTGATAATCTCTCAACTCCTTACCAACTAATTATCCTACATATACTAAGACAAATACTAAATGCTACAATATATACATACAAAGCAATTCAACTCATCTCTCATGGAAACAAGAATCTAATTAGTTTTTACATCTACACATTCACACAATCATATTGAATGATTAGTTTATTCATTATTAATCCCTAAGGATATGTTGAGTCAAATTAAAGAGATATGTGCATCTCTCATGCATCCTAACTCATGCAATCAAGATGATCACTCTATTTACTCTAGCACATAAGCTAAGCAGAATATCAACAAGCACACAAGTGGATGACCTATGACTCAATCTTAAAAAATAAAAAAAATGTGATGAAACTTCCCTTAAGATAGTCATCATCCATCTATCATAGGGAAACGACATTACTCTATGGCTACAACGACTCAAAAAAAACAAAAATAAAGCAACTAAACATAACATAGTCAAGACGAACAACAAGTTAGAGTATCCCAGGCATCAAAGTCAACATCACCATACTAGCTATTACAACCCATGACCTACGAATCATCAAGATACTATTACAAGAAATGACATAATAATGCTACGACCTACTACAAATATAGCAATCAAAGAACAATCGGAATCTATCTTTCCTCCACCCCACACTTAAAAAGGTCCACTGTCCTCAGTGCACACAAAATCACATCATAAAGGGAGAGAAAAGAAACTTCCTGGGCCGCTAAGAATCATCCTCGAGATTGTACTCCTCATCCTCCTCATCATCTTCTCCATCAACCTGCATGGTGCCTACAACATCCTCCTCCTCCTCATCCATATCTAAGCCATCAACAACATCAGGAAAGATTGTGGCCTCATCATCATCAAGCGGCTCCTCAAAAGTTGGGCCTACCCGGCACATCAACATAGTACTCTCCTTGAGCGGGTACCATGCCTCTAAAACTGTCATCTCCTCTGCAGTGGTAGGTCGACCTCCTAGCTTCAGTTGTAATTCAAACATCTCAACTATACAACCCTGCCAACTCTCATCCTGGGCTTGCCGATCAGCTATAGTATGAAGAGGGCCCGTGGAAGGGACAATCTCCTTCACATTTGTAACATCTATCATCTTTCCAGCCAAGTGTCCTGCCAAAGGTAAGACAAGGTCTGCATCCTCCTCCTCCTCAATACCTGCCTCCCTCAAGAACATGATCAAGAGACAACCATGACAATATTTCCATATACAATTATCTCGTGATCTTCTCATATTGTCACAAATCACAACACCAAATTTGATCGGTATTCCTTTCATCAGTGTATATACCAGGACAATCCGCTCTAGAGTCACCGCTGTCATATAGGTCCCAGGGAGAAAGACAACACACACCAACTTCACCCACACCTTTGCCTCCATATCTAATTAAGTAAACGCCAATGTGGATGAGTGCCTTTATGTTCCCTCACCAAATGGGCAAATGAGTGCTCCCCACATAAAGTGTGATGGATGTCTCTGTATGGAGGCTTCTCTGACAAGATGAAATACTCAAAAGGGTCTACTGTAGGTGTATCTAGGAAGGCATTGAACCTTTTATCTATGAATCACACCACCTGACCTCTGATCTTTACCGAGTGCTCTCTGTGAATATAGTATTGCGTAGAACTCCCTCACTAAAGTGAGGTTGCACCTCTCCAGCTCATTGATGATATAACCAGCTCCCAACTTATGTATCTTGCCCCAAATGGCTAGGAACTCAAGTGCCAAGTGGCCCTCATCTATCCAATTCTCAGGTACATACATGGCTTCTTTTGCTCCAAATCTCCTCGCTGGGCCGACTTTGGAAACTAGCCCCCATTTTGCCTTTCGTAGCCCTCTGGACACATGAATCCACAACAACCACCTCCTTTCCTTTTGATGCCGTGGTACCTAACAAGAAAAAATAAATACCTGCACAAAATTAGCGTATGAACAAAATGGCTAACTAATTAAGTGTTGAAGGTGCAAATTCAACCCCACACTTAATATGCTAGCATGTGATAATGCTCAAACTTACACTTCCTGGCAAAGTATGAAGCATACGTTGTCAATAAAGAACCCAACAAAGTGGTTGGGGTCGAATCCACAGGGACTAAGGTAAGATATAGACTAATGCCGGTACCTAAACTTGTTGTTAAGTTATATCCAAATTGGGTGGTTTCAAAGAAAAACAATATTAAAGAAAGATTATAATTATGAATGATATCAAGATTTGCAAATAACTAGGATAAGTACTCCCCATGGGTTCATAACTACTTTGGGTATACACATGTGACCAATCCCACTGCTTACTTATAGAACCGATAACTAGGGTTCATCCAAATGACTGGTTCGTCCCTCTTGAATGACTATACTCAATCATCGAGTCAGGTGTCATGAGCGATTTCTTTCTAACCATTATCAATTTGTTACAAATTTAAGTATTCTGCGACCACAACTCAAGTTAATACAATGATCATAAAGACTAAGGTTTTGTTGTGATTCTCTTTTCCTAATCTCTACTTCTCTTGGTTCAAGCAAGTAAAAAATTCGGGAAAGTCCGAACGTTGTACACCGCTAGAAACATTTAAAGATAAAGAGAATACAATACAAGTGTTTAGCATTGGTTTTGAATCACTTTTGTGTAACCCTATTTCGTTAATCCACCATGGCTCCCACAAATCTAGTTGTGGAGGTTTTAGCTCCTCATGATTGTAAGATTATATTTAGCATTCATAGACAAACATATAATTAAAGACTTTCAACAATTATTGGAAGAAACCCTTATTTGAATATCAAAGAACAATCTCAAGAACAATGGATAAAATCAAGTGTTTGATCCTAAGAATTGCTCTTCAAAACTGGATAAAAATTCACAAATATTGCTCTTCACACATCTCTACTACTTCGTTTTTGTCTTCTCTTACTAAAATAAGGCATAAAAGGTTTTTATATAGACAATAGAAACATTTTCCTAAGTTAACAGGGAATTTTCCATATCTGGCGCCAGTTGTATCACGACTGATCCTACGACCCGTAACAGAATTGTACGGGTCGTACCTGCTTCACGTACATCCTTGGCTGTGATAGATATATTTAAATGTTGGCAGGAAGGTACGAATCGTACCACAGTCCTATGAGTCATACAATGCATCTGTGGCTTGGCCCTAAAACTCTCTAACATCTTCTGAAGTTTTCCACGAGTGTTGTGGTACGGCTCGTACCTTCCTGATGACAAATATTGCTTGTTGTATCTGAGGTTCTACCAATTATTGAAGAATTACTTGAATCTCACCACAACTCATGATACAGATCGTATGTTGATTCTATGATCCATGAGTTCCACCCATACCAAGTGACTTCCTTGTGCAAATTTCTCTGAAGAATTCCACAACTCCAGTTACGGCTCGTACCATCTTGGTACAACTCATACTAAGAGTCGTACATTTCCTTCCTCTTATTCCAGCATTCTAATTTTCACCACAATTCTCAGTACGGCTCGTACAATAAATGTACTGCTCGTACTGAGACTTGTACTTGGATGATTTTTTGCATTTTCAAACTTCTTTTACACTTTTTTGCTCCAATACCTATTCTCTCTGAAATCAAAGTAAAAGTACCTCATATCCATGTAAACATACTTAAGTCTATGCTATTTTCTCAGTTTTAAGCATCGAAAGTGTTGTAAACTCACCACAAATCGGCGTGCTTGTGAGAATTTGTCAAATGGAGTATTCAAGACTTCCCCCATCATCATCCAATCTCAATAATTCAATTTAATTCACTAATTCCATACTACACCAAGTTCATGAATTTTTTCCTTTTTTTTTCCTCTCTCCTCTAACTTCAACTTTTTCCAAGAATGCCTCAACTAAGTAATCCCTCTAACTTTCCTTCTCCAATTTATAATTCAAGTCATTCATGTAATGGAGTAACAATATTCAATTCAATCAACAAGCAATAAATAATTTACTACCATCCAACATCAATTAATCAAGAATCTCACCAACTCAAGCATTTATCACATTAAAGAATCATGTCCCCATGACTTTTTCTATCTATAATTAATACAACTATCCACCAATATTTAAGAATTCAATTCACCAACCACAGCATCCCCACAAGTTTAAATCACCATAATCAACCAAGAATCAAGCTACCCAACAAAGATAACATACAAACATGAAAGAATTTAAGACATTAATCTCATAAAACTCAAAACATAAAATTCAATCTTTTCATCAATAATGGTGATTTTGGATTCTAAAGCTTGGGAAAGAGGGGCGTGGGAGCATTCTTGTTATACCCCGGAAGCCCAAAGATTAGACCCGAGAGTTGAAACGGAGAAAAGTTTAAAACTAGAATCAGGACACAGAGTGGATTGTGAGGTGACTCGTGGGAGCAGACCACGAGTGGTGATGTGACTCGTGGTGAGGCTCAGGAGATGAGTTGAAATTTAGGAATTTGGATCCCCATGGATGAGACCATGAGTCGTGGTCAAGGCCCCATGACTCGTTAGGTTAGTTGTGGGAAGTGATGATTAAGAAGGAAAGGGAAGGAGGCAGTGTACCTAATAGAAGGACGCCACAAATCGTGGTCAGTCACCATGATTCGTGGGGAGGGTCATGAGCAGCATGATGAAGAAAAATAAAAATCGCAGGTGGTGTATGTGATGAGTGGTGACTATGACACGTGGTCATCTGTAACGAATCGTTGTCACTCGTGACGAGCCTAGATGACTTGATAAGTAGTGTACTTAATAGATGATGCCGTGAGTCGTGTCTAGAGGGGACGAGTCGTCATGTCTCTCGTGGGGACTGACTGGCAATTATTTTCTACAAAATTAGTAAGGGCTTTTCTGTAATTTCTAAGATTTTAAGGCTAAACTGCTTCGTTTTAAGTTGTGAATGATGACTTTTAAGAGGGTTAAGTTCACTTTAGGCCATTTTCAGTCATGCACGCAAGATAGAAGGTTAGAGGGGGTGATCAAGCTTGTTCTTCTTCAAATTCTCTTCAATTCCTCTTGGGCAATCAAAGAAATGTAAGAATCAACTACAATCAGGTATGTAGGGTTATGAATGTGTGAATCCTTTCACACCCATGCCCAATCCCTCTCTAAATCATGAATTTCCTATGTCTAATTTATGGGGTTTTAACCCAATGCATGAAATTCCTAATTCTCTAAATTGGTATGATCTAAATATGTTTCTGCTAATGCATTACGATTCATGGAAAAGTTTTATGTTGTTTCAAATTATAATCATGTTCCATGTTTTTCCAATTAAAAAGCCCATTAATGAGAAAGTCATGGAATGTTGAGATTTATGATGAATGTTCAAATATGATGAGGTATTATTAATGAAAAGCATGTTTTCAAGCTACCCATGTTTATAATAATGTTTTCGATGTGAATTGGGTATTTTCAAGCATGTGAAAGCATTTGCCAATGCCCACATGTTCATGTATGATTTTATGATCTCTCAAATTAATCTTACCACATGGTTTTGGAGCGAAGACTCCCAATTATATTTCATATTGTTTTATGGTTTGAGTTAAAGCTTCTCATATGCATGATTTCAGATATGAGATGTATTTGATTATTGAGCTTTGTCAATATACAATGTTGAGCTTTGTTGAAAAACAATGGAGAGCATATGCATGTTTTTGGGAGTACTGTCTAGCACCAAGTAGGCTAAGGGTCGATCACTCTATGCCTCAGAACTACGTGATTACAATTATATATATTACTTCAGGACCTCCCTTGTGAGCTATCCCCTTCCCAATTGGGCCATGAGCTTGATATCGATATCATGGTATCATCCTTAGCCCTGGCAAGGCTTTGGATGGCTCTTTCCACTTGAGTGTTATAGTCGGATGATGTTCTGTGATTTTACGGTACTTTCGACGCTTAAAACCAAGAAAATATGCACATTCTAGGTATGTTTATATGGGTGTGATGTGTTTTGTGCTTAATGTGCAGGAAAACAGGTTTGGGAGGGAATTTGGTCAAATTAATGATAAAAATAACTGAAGGGTGACTGCCAAGCACTTAACGAGTCATTGGCAGGAGGCATGACCCATTGCTTAAGGCGTGGGCAAAAGATGGATTTTTGAAGAGGCAAGGCAGTGTACTTGACGAGTTGGAGGAATGACTCATTACACTTGGTAATGTGTCGTGAGGTTAATCGTTGGGCATCGAAGAGAAAATTCCAACAAAATGGCCAGTGAAGTTGACGATAGACTTCATGAGTCGTCACATAAAGGAACGACTCGTTGGCAGGCTGTTGGAATCATCCATGAAGTGCACTGGAATTTTTGAGGAACTAGACCACGAGGTACCTAACGACTCGTGCTCAGGAACGACGAGTCGTTAGGTGAACCATTGCCACAACTGGGTGCGATGCTGAGGACGACTAATGTAAGCAAGGAATGACTCGTCAGAAGGCCTAACGGCCCGTCACCTAGCCCGTTGCCACTGCTGACCTGGTTTCCAGTTTTAATTAGGAAAAGGATTTCTTGGTATTATAAATACCCAATTTAGGTTTATTTTTAGGAGACGATTCTGGGAGGATCTGGACGATTTTTCAAGCGATTACTGAGAGAAGTTTCATACGATTGTTCTTGATTAAAGAAATGAAAGCTACATTGAATTTTTAGTCAATTTACATGGTTTTTATTCTATAATAATTTGTATGTTGCAATTATGATTTCTTCAATATTTTGTGATTGCAATAACTCAAACATGATAGCTAAACCCATAAACTAAGTTTGTGGGAACCAAGATGAATTAACACGCATAGGTAAAAACACTTAGTGATTCTTGAACGGGGTTTTATGCATGTATTGTTTTTCCCTTCATTTTGATTGATTCTTGACGGTTGCAAATTTTAGGACTTTCCTTATACTTACTTACTAGACCAAGGAGGTAATGAACAAATGAGATTTAAGGCTATCAACCCTCATCCAATAGCTTGAACTTGTTCGGAGATAGCTAATCTGATATTAAGGGTAAGGGTCAACTAAAGTACACCCGTATACGGATCAAGTTGCGTGGTGAAAATCATCTAGATAGGGGACCAACCATTTAGGTGAACCTAAATTACCAATATTGCATGTTAATCACCGGAATAGATCCCTAGTGTATAAGCCTTGTGGTTATGAAATCTTCGGGAACACAATCATAGGCAAATCGTTAATTGAATACAAACCAAATTTAATTTCAATATTTAGCAATTTTACTTTGTGTATTATTCTATATTTTCCCCCTTTTGAAATAAGTAAATCAATAGTAATAGTTATTCACATTAACCTAAGTTCTTACCATATTCCCTGTGGGATCGACCTCAACCTTTGTTTGGTTCTATATTTGACAATCGACTACTTATATCTCAATTATGAGGTGTAATTTGGGCGACATCAAATTTTGGCGTCATTGTCGGGGAATACAGCTAAGGCTTTTGTTAATTGTGTTGACTTTGCTATTGGTTCTTATTTCTTTTTTATTTTTTCTTTTTTTTTGGTTGCTTAACACGTCTTAGGTTTGTGCATGCCTGATACTAGAAGCCAAGGAAATCCCCTGGTTCCACTTCATCGCGAACTTGAGTTAACGTTAAGAAACCTGAGAAGAATGACCAACATAGAAGAACAAGAAACAGTGGATCAGGCCACAACAAGAATGTTGGCTGAAGAGCAAGCTCGGGCTAGAGATCGTGAGTTAGCCAGAGTTGCTAAAGAGCAGCATCTAGCTGCAGAAGCTGAATGATCTAGACGACCCAGAGGTCCAGAGCACCAGCGACAGTGATACTTTAATGAGGAAGATAATATGAATATAGATGAAGCTGGTGCCACTGGAGAGATAGTCCCTCCACCTTTGCCTGTTGGGGCAAAGTTTGATATTACAAGTGCAATGATTCAACTGCTGAATATGAAGGGAATATTTGCAGGTCATACATATGATGACGCCCACACTTACTTGACAAATTTCGTGGGTATATGCAAGGCATACAAACAGCCGGGGGTCAGCCAGGACGCAATTAGATTGAGGTTATTTCCATTCTCTCTTGGGAGTAAGGAAACTATGTGGATGACTGAGTTGCTGAATGATTCCATCACTACTTGGGGAGAGATTAAGAGAGCTTTTCTGGAAAGGTTCTTCCCTCCTTCCAAAGAATTGCAATTGAAGTAGGAGATTTATAACTTCAGGCAGCTAAATTCATAGGCACTCCACGAGACCTGGTTGTGGTTCAACAAAAAGCTCAAAAGGGTGCTAAACCACCGGATTCCAGATTATACATTGTTGGATATCTTTTATAGGTCTCAGAATGCCAACACTAAGGTGGTGGCTGATACCGTCTCTAGAAAAACTTTTATGAGTCACACCTATGCAGACGTTGCGGAGCTGCTAGACAGGATCACCAAAGCCAACCGAGCTTGGCATACTAGAGAGTTGGAGGTTCCAACTGGTTCTTATGCGGTTGGTATGTCTGCTGAACAGAGGAGAAGAGACAAAGAGCATGATCAGGATATAGCAAAGATAAATACTACCATGGGGTTGCTTGGCAAACACCTGATGGGATATGGAGCAGAAAAGGTGAATGTTGTAGGTTCTCAGGGCACGACCACGAGAAATGATGGTTGCAAGTCTGAGTCTGAAGAAGAGGTCAATTATTTTAATGATCAGAGGGTGGGTTTCCATACCAACTCCCAAGGGTCTAACCAAGACTCTTGGCGTCAAGGTCAAGTGAACCAAGGTCGGAACTTCTACAAGGATAATAATCTCAACCGGGGCCAATACCGAGAAAACAAGGACTGGAAGAAGCGTGAGGAGTTCAAAAATGATAGAGGTGGTCTGTATGCTCCTCCACGAAACTGATAGCCAGAGTCCATTGGTTCAATGGTTGAGGATATGCTATCCAAAGTGCTCAAGCAGATGGAGACAACAGTCAGCCACTTTAAGGAGCTCCGAGCTGATATATCCTGTTTAAATGAAAAAGTGGAGTCTCATGTCGTGGTGATCAGGCATCTTGAGCAACAGATGAGTCATATATCTATTGCAATGAATAAGAGGCAAAAAGGCACACTTTCCAGCAATACTGTGCAAAATCTGAAAAATGACAGTCACTGCATGGCGGTTACTACTAGGAGCGGGAAGGCCACAGTTGATCCCCTGAGGCCAGTTGTAGTTAAAGAGTTAGACAAGCCCGTGTTGATAAATGAGGATGAAGTAGCAGATTTTGAAAACCCAACTATTGTAGGGGACTCGTATGTGCAAACTGCTCCGAGTTGTGCAAAGGAGCAAGGAGACACCCATGGAAAGGAGAAGGAGGCACAGAAAAAACTCACAGCAATCCCTAGACCTCCTCCTCCTTACCCCCAGCGCTTGAAGAAGAAAGCCAAAGATGGGAATTATCAGAAGTTTATCTCTATGCTCAAGCAGATGTCGGTGAACATTCCATTGGTGGAGGCACTTGAGCAAATGCCCATATATGCCAAATTCATGAAGGACCTCGTCACCATAAAAGGACGGTAAGTTTGAAACCTACTGATAATATGCACCACTACGGTGCCATCACTACTAGGGTTTTAGCTCAAAAGAAGGAAGATCCAGGTGCGTTTACTATACCTTGCACCATTGGGGAGGTTGATCTTGCAATAGCATAAATCTGATGCCGCTACTAGTGTTTAAAAAGTTAGGATTGGGAACCCCCACGCTGACTTCGTTGTGGCTACTAATGGCTGATAGAATGGTTAAAATGCCGGTGAGAATTTTGTTTGATGTACTTTTCAAGGTGGACAAATTTATATTCCCAGCAGACTTCGTGGTTCTGGACTGATAAGTCGATTCTGAGGTCCCCATCATTTTTGGGTGATCATTCCTTGCAACAGGTAGGGTCATAGTAGATGTGGAGGCATGGCAGTTGAAATTTCGGTTGAACAAAGAAGAGGTTACCTTCAACATTAGCTGAACCATGAAACAGCCCAAGGAATTCAACATAATTTTAGCATTGGAGGATGGAGAAGAGTCACTTGATGAAGTATGAGTAGTCAAGTGACTTTCATCGTGTCGCGATGTTAAATCGGGCACTACATGGGAGGCAACCCATGGAGGTGTTTTCGTGAAGTCTAAGTAACCAAAACACCCACTTGTGCCACGACGTTAAATCAAGCGTTTCTTGGGAGGCAACCCAAGTTGTAAATGTAAGAAAAAGTTAGTGTTAATATTTTTTGATGGGTGCAGGTGAATAAGATGGAAAATCTGAAGTTGGAACCAAAAACTGGAACTTTAGTTCTGGTGTATAAAAATAATAGAACAAGTGGTCGTCTGACTTGACGACTCATTCATCCAATTCGTTAAGAGAACTGCAGAAAATAGGGAAGCAACGGGTGACTTCACGAGTTGTTTCTCCAAGGAACGAATCTTTTAGTCCCCCGTCAGGTACACTAGATCTAAGACTGAATTAAAGGGAAAAGGTTGACAACGGCTCACTCAACGAATCGTTTGGAGACCAAACGAGTTGTTAAGTGACCCGTCAGGAAGTTACATCAATCCAAGGACCAAGACTCAGGAAACGACTCATTGGATTACACCAGGAGTCATTACTTGACTCGTTAGGTCCTAGGTAAGCAACCTAACCCGACCCACGACTGAAATTGGGGAAATTTTAAACTAAAATCAACAACACCCAATTTCCATTTACATACTCCCAAGAAACAAAACTTCAAAATTTCCCTCTTCTCTTCTTCTTCTTCTTCTTCTTCTTCTTCACTAAAATCTCATCGACAATCACCTTCAAGCTTGCACGCCCACTCACTCAAGCACACACGATTGCACTCCTTCATTGTTCAAGCATATTGTGAGTACTCTTTCCCCATTGAAATCTGAATATTGCTGCTTCTAGACAAAAGTTTTTAGGACCGATGTTGTGAATATTGGGCGTATCTACACCTCCACTAACCGAGGTAGGCGGCTTGCCAGGTCGCCATGTATGTTCCCTATCTCCTTAGTTTTCGTTTGGTATATATATGCATTGGGGACGACGCATGCTTTCTTGATGGGGTGCAAGAGGGGTCCTGTGGCTATTTTGTTGAACATAACGAGGTTTCTGCCGAATATCTTATCCAGATTGTTCCATATCTAGTAGAAATGACATGTTTAAGTTTTTAATTTTATATTTTTGTGTCAATTGGAAGTAGGAAAACTAAAAGCATTCAAGAGATGAAATTGTTTTGATGTTTGATAGATTTGATACCCCTAAAATTTGTATATATTGTATTTGAAAGTTGAAAAGTATGACCTTTGTGAATCTTTGCAGCATTGAAACTGTGAACTTGTTTATCATTTATTATAGCTATACCTATGAACTAGTAATTGGCGGAAGTAATGATGTTGACCGGTGGTATGTGTGAAGTGAGGTTTATGCATTTGAATTCGGTTGTGTGTGTCAATCTAGAACACTTTTAGTCAGTTGTACGAGATAGAGGATAGGAAACTAGGAAAGGATCATAGGGCGTTTTTGATTTATAAGTCCACTTTAGACTAAAGGCCACAAGTGAATAAAAATCCCTTGATCCAAATGTTTGAGCTTAAATTGACCTTTCTTTTGTTTACACCAATTCACCAGCACAATTTTATTATGAATGAACTTGTTTTGTGGTCCCTCCTTGGATATTGTGAACTTCAACTCCCGGGCAAATCGCCTAAGTTGAGGAGTGGCTATTATAGGGCTGATTAAGAAGAGTTGGGTGGAAGTAAAGTTGGGTAATAAAAGAAAAAAAGGAGGCAGTGCGGTATGCATGATGAAAACGAGAAAAATAAACATTGTTGTCAAAAAAGCAAGAAAAGAAAAGAAAAACAATGTGTGACATCAGTAAGAGTTGAATAAAAAGTAACTGCATCCGTAGTGTCTAAAGCAAAGAAAAGAAAAAGCTGAAAAAGGAAAAAGGGAGAAAATAGAACTTAAGGTGAAAAGTGGAGTAAAAAGGCGTAGTGCCAAGGAATGTTAGCTATTAATTCATATGTACCTTTTTGTTAGCTCCCGCATTAAGCGCGTCCACAAGTATGCAGGTCCGTGCAAGTAATATGGTAATCTTTTAAGAAGCGAATGTCGAACCCACCGGGGATGGACCCATTCACTCTAACTGTCTGCATTACAAGTGTGATCTTAAATACCTAAAATTTTGGTTATAGGCATTTCGATGGAGAATAATTAAGTCTAGTTTTGTTGACGAAATATTAAATTTCTCTAGGAGCAACATAGAGTTAAAACCAGATAAATAAATGCTATGATTTGCAATAGGTTAATAATGGAACACATCTAATTTTTATTTCACATAATTAGAATTGCATGTTCATGGTATTTCGAGCCTGTAAACAAATGATCTAGCCTGCTACATCATTGTACAAGAGGGGAGGATGCTACAATTTCTAGTTCGGAGCAGTGAATTATGTTGTGGTTTGCGGAAGCGTTAGGGACTTTCATGCGTCTAACCATTTTAACTCAACTTAGCATCAACTACTTCTTGAGTGTTGATGTGATAATCCCAAGTTAGTCTTTAATAACCCCGTTTGTCAGCCAAGCAAGGTGTTAGGTATATTTCTATCACAGGCACAAGATTATATCGCGAGATACAAACATGCTCCTCATATTCTCATGTCCTGACCTAGGTAATGCTTTCTCAAGCTATTGCCCAAGCTAACATATATGTTTCATAGAGTCAATCTTAAAAACAACCAACAATCCATAATGCAAAACCCGAAAACAACAATCATACACTTTGCTTAGTGCAAATAATATCCTTAAAATCCACAATCATTCGTGGCTTCAACCCTAGAGGAAGGGTTCTAGCCATTCATGTTCGTAAAACTACAACTAATCTACTACTAAACTACATATACAATTTGGTAGATGAGAGAATTTTTTGCAAATCTTAGATGAGTTCTCCTTCTCCCTTCACTCCTAGGTAGTTTTCCCGAGAATAAAATCGTGACAAAGTGGAATTAGGAGCTAAGGGTCCTGTTTATAGTAAATGGAAAACGTGCTGTTTGGCTTGTCATGGAGCGGCTCCTTGTCCAAGGTGTATCGCGGAGCATTGCCTCTGTGACACGGAGGTAACGAGGCTCTCTAGAGAATTGCAAAAAATGTCGACCCTAGGCGACCTTCATCTGCACGTTGGCGGCGCATCCGCTGCTTGGAGCATGCGATGGCACTCCTACGTCCTTGAGGATGGCATGCCGTAGCACGTTACTGGCGCGCTGGTGCACTGCACACTGCCGCATGCGCTCGCTTACTGGCATAGGCGTGGCACGGCGGGGCGCGGAACACGCACAACGTGGCACACCATTGCTGGTGCAGCCCTTGCCATGGCCTACTCCTTGCCAACTCTCGCTCGTTGCTTCCGAACTCCATTCCTTTCCTTCACCAACTTATAAATTAGCTCCTCAAAATCATTGAAACCTACAAAACAAGGACTAATCATGTTGGTTAGCACATATATTCACATTTATATAAAATTACATGAAAATGTATAAAATTAATTAGATAAACAAGACTAATTTAAGTTATAAAGCGTCACTCGGGCATGCTCTTTTGCCCGAGATCACAACCCCACACTTAAAAAGTCTTGTTCCGTCCTCGAACAACCTTTTACATCTCATGCATATGGAGACTTACACATAACTAATTTAGCAAGATGATTCAAGCTACGACTTTAATGATTATTTAAGATACAAGTTAAAAATAGAGCATGCTGCGATTTGATCGTTGAAATGAAATACACCTATGTCAAGACTTCTTAACCTCAAGAATCGACTCTCACGCTTAGCAAACTCATGCAAATCAACAGTTAAGAAATCCCACCTGAATTATCCTTCATTCAACATGTGCCCTCACGAGAAGAGAGTTACCAAATTTCTGCACTTAAAAACAATTTTTACATCACAACATGTGTGGGTACATGAATAGGAATTACCCTCATCTCACAAAGAATTCACATGCATCATGCAATGACCCATAAACTTTCCCTTAGTGTTTTACTCCACTAATTTGAGGATGTATGAATGTAAGATCAAGTAGGACTTTTTTGAGTTTAGCAACGTAACTCGGGGACGAGTAGGTACTATTATGGCCGGTAATAGTGACTATCTTCCTAAGCGCTTTTAATACATCACGCCCTCATTATGAACTTCCTTCCCTTACTTCACCTTTTTCTCCTTTCAGCTTTCTTTTTCCTCTTATATTCCCCCTTTCTTTAGGCACTTTTGACTTGGTAGTAAGAATATAAGTAACTTTTTATTAATTTGTTTTGTACTCCTTACTAATAATCAACCATTTCACACATGTGCACCTTGTCCTTCACTCAACTTCTACAACTTGCTACTTTTCCTTTCTTTTTCATTCTTCTCACTCCTTTACTCTTTCAGGTTCTTCTTCTTTAAGCGTTTAGGAGCTTTGGATCAAATTCAAGGCTAATGAAATAAAAGGATTAAGCCTCAGTATGACTATCAAAAGAATAGGCTCAAGGCTCAATGGGGCTAACTAGGATTAATTTTTCAAGGTAGGTGCAATGAGGGTAAAAATTAGGTTCATTCAAAGAGATACTAAATCGTCTCCTACAATTCACATCCTTCATTTCGGTTAATAAACACACGGAAAGTTCTATACAATCCGTGCTTGAGAATCTTGAAAAAACCTTACACTCATTGCACAGCTGCTCAATTCAAGACACATTCAGCAGATTCTTACTCAGCTAATCACACGAATTCAAAATTAAGCTTCAATCATTTGAGTGATTAAAGAGCTAAGTGTCTCACACAAAGTTATACCTTTGCATACTTCAACAACGAACATACTTGCATCTTACCATCATGTATCGCACCAACTAGAACATCAAGCATCAATTAGCTATGGTTTCAAAACCCGACACCTATCGTTTAATTTTCCTCAAGAAAGTCATCATCCATCCATCATGAACAGTCTAACGATGACTAAAACATTATGTACGGACAAAGAAAAATTTTATTCCTCGGTTCCAAAGACCCCGGTCGGGAAAAGAAGCAGAAAGAAAACCAGCGGGTGATGAAGTCATAATTGACTCACAAAAAAAATTTTCAAATTTCTCATTTTTTTCACACAAGCATTACATTCACCAACACTTTGTTAAGCACAATTTTTTTTTGAAATTTCCCTTGAAATTTCCCCTCACTACACTTGAATCATACTACGTCCTCATGGCATCAAATTAGGCAACATACAAAGAGGGTGAGAAATGCTCCTGAGGCCTTTAGGCCTAGCCAAAACATGTTTTTCTCAACTTGCACGTGGGTGTTCGACCCCACACTTTTTCTCTTCCATGCTTACTAGCTTCCTCCTCCGAGGTACTCGGATTTCCCTCCATCTGTACCTAACTTTCCACAAAACACAAACAAAAAGTAAAAATAACAAAATCTACACAAACTCAAACTTAACAATTTGTACACGAGGTACCCTTGAGTTTGCCTCCCAAGCGACGCCTTATTTTACGTCGTGACGACGTGGGGTATCCTTTCGGGACATCCTCATACCTGGGTTCTCTTTCGAAACCATCTCGCTACTTTTGCTGTTTAGAGGAGATAGCCTCCACTCACGTTCCTCCTACCTCCGGCTTCTTCTCCAATTTGAAGCCCTCTATAGGACTTCAATTTGAACACTCGACATTGCCTTTTTGGCCGTGCACATGGAATCCTCCACCCCACACTCATCCCCTCTACCAACACACTAACTTGACAAAGGTTTCTGTAGTGTGGATGGTTCATTTCTTGGTAGGCGAAGAGTTCTTCTTCATCCTACGACCCTCATTTCGGGTCCACCTTTCAATCGTCTTAGCTCTCCGGTGGCCAAGAATGCCCGTCGAATTAGGGCACCTGGTCATCAACCTGAAAATCTAAAACAATAAAATCAGCAGGTATAATAAATTTACCTACTTTGATGAGAAGGTCGTTAATTGTTCCATCGGGTGTCACTCGTGACAGCCGATAGCTATGAGTATCAACCTTGTCGGCCTCGGTTTTCCAAACCCCGGGGTGTTGAATAAGGATAGGGGCATTGGATTAACTGCTGCCCCTAAATCACACAAAGCTCGTAGCACCTCAGCTTTACCAATTTGTATAGAGAGGAGGGTAAAACTCCCGGGGTCTTTGAGCTTCTTTGGCATTTGCTCAATACCACAACCAGTGCACTCTCAGTCGGTGCTACAGTCTGGACGTCCACCAGTCTAACTTTGTTTGCCATCACGTCCTTCAAGTAATTAGCATACTTGGGAATTCCCTGCAAGACATCAATAAGAGGCAAATTTGTGTGATGTTCTTTGAAACTTTCAAAGAACTTTTTGAAGCATTCCTCCTCCTTTAACTCTTCTTGAATCTACGGAAGGGGTGGTGGTGGTCTCTGTGCTGGATTGCACTAAGATTGCATTTTGTTGCCCGGCCACTACGGTTGCTCAGGTATCGATGGATAGTCTGGTCTTACCAACTCCGGCTGCACCTCCTTTCTCGCTCTTTAGGCACTTTGCATCAATCTAATTTCTTTCCACTTCTAAGGCAGTGGTATTGATCTGCCGGGGTTAGGATCTGCGTCGCTTGGTAATCCTTTGCGGCCTCATGTTCTAAGCGAGCTCTCTGAACCACTTGTTTTTCAAGATTGCGGGTGGCTACTTGCGATTCATTAAGTACATTGCCATCCTCACTGATTTTCCGCTAGCGAGGTGCAGGTGCTCCATGATTTTCTAGTGTTTCCTCAATGCCATACTTAATTGCCCATCATTTACTTGCCTATTACGCACAATCTACTAACATTGTTGAGGTTGCATATAATTCTGCTTTTGGTTTCCACCCCAAGAAAATTCGGGTGGCCCTGCCAATTTCTGTTGGAGTTGTTTCCGAAATTTTGATTGTTCCGCTGCACATTCCCAACAAAATTGACCGATTCCGGATTAGCTCCACAAGATTCTGCATTGAGGAGCTTGTTGAAGCGCATTAACTGGCCACAGTATTTGGTGCATACCGAGTTTATTGAGAGGCGAGTCATCATTTGTGTTGGAACGAAGCTAAGCTTTGTCTTTGTAAGACATTCAAACCACCTACTTCTATCAACCACTGATTTCCTTGTGCAATTACATTTTAACAAAGTGTACAACTCATCATATATTTTTTCCAAGGCTTGCCCACTCACTGCAGAGTCTAGTAATAATTTTGTGTGTGGGTCTAGACTTTCTACAAAGGTATGAGCCAGCACTTCATTTGATTCTTTGGTGATAGGGCAGATCTCTCAACAATGACTTGAATCTTTCCAAGCCTATAAGTTCTCATCGGGCTTCTGCTTGGGCGGGTATTTCACTTCGCAACTTTGCGGAGTCTTGCACAGAAGGAAAGAATCGATAAAAGACCCTAGCCAAGTCATTCCATGAGATTATGAGTTCGGTAGCTCGGCCTTCGGCCACTTTTCGCCTCTCCCAACAATGAGAATGGGAAGAGAGAGTTAAGCGGACATAATCTATGGACACCGCCGGTGGGGACAAACGTGTCACTAATCTCACAAAGCTACGTAAGTGCTTACTGCGGGTCCTCATGTGCCGTTCCAGTGAACTGACCACTAGAATGTTACAACTGCACCGTATTGCATTTAAGCTCAAAGTTCCCTCCGGGCTCAGGTTTACGGATACTAGAGTCACATTTGTCGCTAGTGGGATGGCCCAGCACGCAGGCGGGTCTTCTTGCCATTGCTTCCGATGACAAGCGCATGCTTGCCCGGGCTGGTTGTTGTTGCACCTTTTCTTGAAGTCGTTTAAGCTTTTTCTCAAGATCTACTCTCCTTCACAAATGGATTTGACGTTCGGGTCCCAGCTTAGCGGTTCCACAAGCTCTCTATTTTCAGCCAGCTCGACAGGACAACAATCCTTGCAAATAATCGGACTAAGACCAAGTTTCTCAACACTTAGGAAATTAAAAAATCACACAAAAATAGATAAATTATCGAAACCGTGGAGTCCCAGCAACGGCGCCAAAAACTTGATAGACCCCCACTTCCTCCTTCCTCCTAGGTAGTTTTCCAGAATAAAATCGTGACAAAGTGGAATTGGAGCTAAGGGACCTATTATGAGTAAATGGAAAACGTGCTCAATTTTGCTTGTCATAGAACAACTCCGTGTCCGCGAATTATGTCATGACACTACCTCTATGACTGCGGAGAGGTAGCGAAGGCTCTGCGGAAATTGCCAAGAAATCGACCTAGGCAACCTTCGTGCCGCATTGGCAACGTGCCGTTCGCCAGGCAGCGCATTGGCACTCCTCTATCACGGAGATGGCATGCCGTGTACGTTGCGGCGCCTTTGGTGCACTTCCTGCCTTCCGCGTACGCTCGCTTGCACAGCATGGCGTGGCACGGTCTTTGGCGCGGAACACGCACAACGTGGCACGCTGCCCTGGCTGCTGACCAGCCTTGCCACCATAGCCTACTCCTTGCCGACTCTCGCTCTTTACTTTTGACTCCATTCCTATCCTTCACCAACTTATAAATTAGCTCCTCAAGGAAATCATTGAAACCTACAAAACAAGGACTAATCATGTTGGTTACTTTATATATTCACATTTATATAAAATTACATGAAAATGTATAAAATTATTTAGATAAACAAGACTAATTTAGGTTATCAAGCGTCATTCGGGCATGCTATTTTGCCCGAAATCAATACCAAAGATCGAGCCTACGTTACAAGCCTAGAAAGTCCTATAGAGATCCTAGCTACTTGTCCAAAAATTGAGGTGTTGAAAGTAAAGGCAAGCCTTTGGTTTTGTACTTTTTTCAGTTCGAATTTGTTTGTGGTGAGTTTATCTTTAGTCAGAGGAATTTATTGAGATAATCATATACACATGTGTGAGTATGGGACTTCTTTGAGGTGAGAGCATTTGGTCAACTAAATCGTGCACCAAATTGCAGGTGAGTGTTATAGATTTATGTGTGTGATTTGCGGTGTGAGTATTTTGTCATGTTTTGATTCCTCTATGTTATGCTTGGAAATTTGCATATGCATAATGTTTTGATTTGATATGATGAGGAGGTTAGAAATTTTGATTTTGATTTGAAAAATTACTGTTGTATGTTTCCACAAGTTCTTGATTGAAGTGTCGAATTAGTTTGTTTATTTTATTTGTTTTGCGAGGACATGAAAAAGTTCTAAGTTGAGGGTGTAGATGTGGCAGGAATTTACGGCACTTTAGGCCGCTTAAAACCAAGAAAATATGCAAATTCTGGGTATGTTTATATGGGTATGATGTGTTTTGTGCTTATTAATATTTGGAAGAAATGGTTTGGGAGTGAATTTGGTCAAATTAATGCTAATAATAATGAAGGGTGACTGCAGGACAAACGAGTCATTGGCAGGAGGCGACCCGCTGCTTAAGGCGTGGGCAAAGGATGGATTTTGAAAGGCAGGAGCCCCAGTGTACTTGACGAGTTGGAGGACGACTCATTACATTTAGTAGCGATTTGTGAGGTTAATCATTGGTAATCAAAGAGAAAATTACAACAAAGAAAATGGCTAGTGAAGTTGATGGCCAGGACATCATGAGTGGTCACATGAAGGCGACTCGTTGGAAGGCTACTGGAACCATCCGTGAAGTGCACTGGAATTTTGAAGGAACAAGACTGAGGGACCTAATGACTGGGTGCTCCGGGCATGATGAGTCATTAGGTGACCCATTGCCTGGCCAGGTGCGATGATTAGGACGACTAATGTAAGTAAGGAATGACTCATCGAAGGCTAACTACATTTCACCTGGCCAGTTGCCACTGCCGGCCTGGTTTCCAGGTTTAATTAGGAAAAGGATTTCTTGGTATAAATTCCCAATTTAGGTGTATTTTTAGGAGACGATTACGAGAGGATGCGCATTGATTTTTAGGTGATTATTGAGAGAAGTTTCATGCAATTGTTCTTGATTTAGAAATGAAAGCAACATTGAAATTTTATTCAATTTATGTGGTTTTTATAATACAATAATTTGCAAGTTGCAATTATGATTTCATCAATATTGCGTGATTTTGATAACACAAACATAAGTAGCTAAACCCATAAACTAAGTTTGTGGGAACCAAGATGAATGAACACGAGATAAAAACACTTAGTTATTCTTGAATGGGTTTTGTACATGTATTATTTTTCCTTCGTTTTGTTGATTCTTGACAGTTTTGCAAATGTTAGGACTTGCCTTATTCTTACTTACCGGACAAGGATGTTACGAATGGGAAAGGGATTAAGATGAATTTGAGGCTATCAAACCTCATCTATGCTTGAACTTTTCAAGGATTGCTAATTCGATATTAAGGTTAAGGGTCAACTAAAGTACACCCGTATACGGATCAAGTTGCATGGTAAAAATCATCTAGATAGGGGACCAACCATTTAGGTGAACCTAACTTACCAATATTTTATGTTAAACACCGGAATAGAACATTAGTGTATAAGCCTTGTGGTTATGAAATCTTAGGGAACACAATCCTAGTCAAATCGTTAATAGAATACAAACCAAATTTAATTTCAATATGTAGCAATTTTACTTTGTTTATTATTCTATATTTTCCCCCTTTGGAAATATGTAAATCAATAGTAATAGTTATTCACATTAACCTAAGTTATTACCATATTCCTGTGGATGGAGCCTCAGCCTTTGATGGGTTCTATATTTGACAATCGACAAAGCACATCTCTGTACGGTGTAGTGGAGAACTTCATTGGGACCACATAAGCTCTTTCGTAGTATCGGTTAAAACGAGTCTCCCATTGTTCTCATGATTTTGATTATACATGTTATTCATGAGATTTATACATCTATATATATTCTAAAGAAGGAGTTTGACTCAATGTTGAGTTTACTCCATATTCTCAAATGTCAGCTTTTAGTCAATCAGTTCGGTTATGATGTTATGTTTGTTATGATGAGATCACGATTTCATAAAGCATGCAAATACTTACTCTCGGATTTTTATTGTTTATGATTTACATTATGCATGTCTTTAAATGAGTTTTCTTATTTAAGTAGTTTTACTTACCTTTCTTACTTAGTAAATTTCATGTACTGACCGCATACTCTATGCTATATCGTTTCATGATATAGGACGACACCAGTTCGGCCTCGTTCATAGCCGATCTTTATAGATAACATCTTATGTTTTTGGTGAGTCCTCATCTCCACGAGGATCATGCTTATTCAAATTTCTCCATGTATTTTCAGTTTCCTCTTTATTGAGTTAGTTAGGGTCTTGTCCCATCAGCCAACATGTTTAGGAAGCTTTTCGGATAAAAGAATGTATTCGGCTTCAAATTGTGTATTCTAATGTTATGTTTATTTTAGACTTCCATCTAGGATTATTATGTTGATTCTTCAAATCTAGTAATTGAGTTAGATATATTTATTCCATGGAGTGGACTTGGAGTCTCTCGAGTCTTCTTGTCCCTGTCTCGATCCGGACACTCCGTTCGGAATTAGAGTGAAAAACAGTATCGAGCAATAGATTTGAAGTGCCCTAAGATTGTACGGCACGTAAGTAGAGTCTTTTTCATGGGTGTAAGTGCTCCACACTTTTGACGAAGAGGCTACGAAACATTTAAAATGTCCCTTATTTCTTATCTATGTCATGCGATGAAATGCCTCCTATCCTTCTAATTCCCGTGCTATTCGCGATTGTAGAATCATGGCTCCCACACAGCCCAGAGTAAATGGTAGGAGGAATGGGAATGGAGAAGGTGGCGAAGGATGGAAATGAAAACGAGGGCACCGAGGAGCCCACCAGTTCAGGAGCACCATGCACCAAAGCGGTTGCCCATGATGAGTTTGGGTAGATATTCGAGATGCTCGTGCGAGCCTTGACCTCTCGGAGTCAATCAGACGGTGGTGCATGTCTCACAAATTTGCAATGCTTGGCTTGAGTTAGGGATTTCTTGAGAATGAACCTGCTAGAGTTCCTCGAGTCAAAAGTAGATGAGGACCCACATGAATTCACGGATGAGATTGAAGATCACCCCGAGTCATGGGGGTGAATGGGTTGAGTGTGCGGAGTTGGCCTCATATCGAGTTGAAAGGGTCTCACATCTAGTTTCGTCAAGGGAAAGATAGTAGGGCCACAGAGAAGGCCTGTCACTTGGATGGGAGTTTAATATTGCATTCCTAGATCGGTTCTTCTCTAAGTGAGATGAGGAGATGAAACGGCCGAGTTCATGAATCATAAGCAAGGAGAATGATAGTCTTTGGAGTGTGCCTTGAGTTCTGCTCGCCTATAGAAGTATGCTTGGAGTTAGTGAGTAATCAGGAGGACGCGGGTAGAGCTGATTTTTCATGTTAACGTGACCCATGGACCAAGGGTTGTAGGACCGTTATGCTCCACGGGATATGTTTCCGCGACGAATGGAGGCCACTGATCGCAACACGGGACAAGGAGCCCCGAGGCTCCAAGTTAACCCCTGCAGAAATGAACATATCTATCTCAATCAATAATATGAAGAATCAACAAGATAATCATAGCGGATGTTTAGAGTAACCATAACATCAGGATACAAAATGCGAATATGAATACAACCATATGTAGAAGTCTCAAAACACTAAACGAGATGATGGGACAGGACCCCACCTAACTCAACAAAGTGGCGAAAATACATAAGAAAATATGAACAAACTAGTCCTCGGAGATAAGGACTCCCCATGACGTACGATGCTATCTCAAAAAGATGATTAGACGGAGTTGAACCTAAGAACCAGGTCTATCATTATCAAATGACACAACTAGAGTATAAATTCGTGCGTGGAGATATGCAGGAGTATGCAATGTAAGTAAAGCGCCTTAGAGTAAGTAAAATCATTTAAAGAAAATGCATAATGTAAACGTAGACATTAATAATGCGAGAGTAGGGCTTGCATGCATTCTTTGAAATCATGATATCGTTATAACATAACATAACAGATCATAGCCAGATTGATTGACTCAAAGGCGAAATATGATGTTTATAAGTAAGCTGAACATTGAGTCAAACCTAGTTTCGTATATATAGATATAGAAATTTCATGAATGATAACCACATTATAGAATCATAAGGAATAATGGAGACTCATCTTTTAACATACCACGAATAGAGCTTACGTGGTTCCAGCCATCACACTCAAGTGGGTACAGCCGTCCAAAGCCTTGTCGGGGCTAGGGTTTGATACCGTGTCTCGATATCCCAAGCTCGTGAGCAAATAAGGCGGAGATATCTCACAAGGGAGGTTCGAGAAGTAACATATAGAGAGTATAAACCGACGTTGGCGCATAGTTCTGAAGGCATAGGTGATCGACCTTTAGCTAACTCGGTGCTAGGCCTACTCCCATAAACATGCAAATACTCTTCATCGTTATTCACTTGAAGCTCAACATCGATCTCACTGAAGAAGCTCAATGATCAAATACATCTCCAAATATGAAATCATGCATATAAAAGCTTTAAGTCAAACCCATACCACAAGCTGAAAGATAATTGGGAGTCTTAGCTCCAAAACCATGTGGTAAGCTTAATTCAAAAGATCATAAATCATACTTTGAACATGCGAGCATTGCCCAAATCTTTATCATGCTTGGAAATACTCAATTCACACTGAAAACATGATTATAAACATGGGTAGTTTGAAAAAAAATGCTTTTCATCATAATATCTCATCATCATCTTACATTCATCACAAATCTCATCTTTCATGAGCTTTTCATCTATGGGCTTTTTAATTCATAAAGCCATAAACATGATTTTTAATTGAAAACATTATAAAATTTGCTCATGCTTCATAATTCAATGGTAGAAACATATTTATATAATACCCAGCGCAAAGAAATAGGAAATTCATACATTGAGTTAAAGTCCCATAGATTAGACATAAAAAACATCTCTGATACAGAGAGGATTGGGCATAAATTGAAGAATTCAACCATTCATAATAATACATACCTATTCTTGATGATTCTTACACTTCTTTGAGTAGGGCAAGAAGAAATTGAAATTGAAGGCACTAAGCTTGATCACCCTCTCTCACCATCTACCTTGCATGCATGAATGCAGTGGCCTAACATGAACTTAACCCTTTAAAAGTCATCACTTATATCTCAAAATGACGTAGTTTAGGCCTTAGGATCTTAGAAGTCACAGAAAAGCCATACTAAATGATAGGGGGCATATTTATATGCCAAATCGATACTCAAACGTATAACTTTAGTCTTGTTTGTCTAATAAATTATGTACATTCTCATGTAAATTGTACGGAAGTGTGAATTTATACTAACCAACATGATTAAGCGTTGTTTTGCGGGAAAAACATGCTTTTGTTGATGGAAAATGACATGTTGGAAGAAATCAAGGATGAACTTGGGAACGAGCAAGGAAGCGGATGGTGAAGCGAGAATTACAAGTGCTCCGCGATGGAGGCAAGCACGCTGCCATCGCGGATGCATTCTGCACACAGGATGGAAATTCCAAATAAATTCGAGTGAAGGTCACTGACCGAGCCGTGCCACGTTGGAGATGAATTATTCGGATGGTGCATTTCCGGAGAGGGTGGTGCACCGTGGCACGTTGGCTGTGCTCCGCGATGCACGCCGTGCCACGTTGGTAGCAATTGCCTGGGCGGACAAATTCGGAGGGCTTTCGCGTTTGCCTTAGATGTCCACGAAGGCTGTGCTCCGCGGTGCACGCCGTGACACGTTGCTCATTATTCCGGGAAAATTTATCCCTAGATGATAGAACACTTAGGGACATTTTCAATAATTCAGACTTGGTGGAGCAAGAACGTGGGTTACGGGCAACATTGAGGACGAAATTTCTAGGGTTCTTCTCTATCTCTTTCTTGTTCCTTTCAATTGCTTGTATGATTAACACTTGTTTTAGGATGTTTAATCTGAAATAGTGGCTTCTTAATTCTCCTTCTTGCTTGAGGTTATGAACTTTGTGTTGCAATGTAATTATTGAATTGCTGGTTTATTTTCTCTTTTCTTCATGGTTGTTCTATTTAATTCTTGTTCCTACTACATTAATGTCTGGCCAATGTTAGTGTAAATCCAAAAAGTCGGTTTCACCGAGAGAGGCAAGAAATTGGAAAGTTGTGAATTAATAGGATATGATCTTTTCTTGGTTCAGGAGAATTGGGAACAGTTACCTTCGGGATAGAAATATACCCGAAAGTCGTAGTCATGTGTGGAACCGGTTTCGTATAACTAGAACTTGAATTCGCTTCTTATCACGAAAATGTAGGTGGAAGGTTCATGATTCTTAAGTTGGGTTAAATACGAGAGTTTTTAATCCATGGCGGTGGTCAGAGCTAACGCGGAGGAAAGATAAACCACGTAAATTCATAGTTCGTATCTTCACATGTCCTTAGTAACCTCAGCATGCTCTTAGCCATTGTTTAGATTCAGGCGTATGTTAACCTTGTGTAGTATAGAATTATAGTCTCAAAAACCAATTATTTCGTTACTCTGTTGTCTTCTTGTATAGTTGTAGTAAATTAACGTTTAAAAGATTTCACCCCGTATTCCTATTCGTGGGTTCGACAGTCAGGTTATTCAAGAGCCCTTTGTATTGCCTTACGGCCCATTACACTTGCGGGCTCATCAAGTTTGGGCGCCGTTGGCCGGGAATAGGCAATTGGTGGAATTTTCATTTTTACTTTGATTTTAAGTGTTAGTTTGCTATTTCAATATTTTGGTGGTGACAACTTGGTCTTGGCACGTATTTTTGCGAAGAAAGCAGTTACGGCTGAACAACGGCACGAGAAAAAGGGTTGGTGGATCCATCCTTAGACCAGAACGACAATTTCATCGTCAATGGAGAGAAGCTCTAGGGAAAAAGCTGCGATTGCTCAGACCAAACTATCATGGAGCAACCACATAATCCACCAATAGTGCGGGCGGTGTTAATTGCAGGAATTAGCGGCCGGGCCGGTTCGCGATGTAATCCCACAAGCTAGCAGCGTTACTTCTAGCATTCGCAAACCTAAGCCCCCGAGGAGGGAGGTTCGAGCTGAAACGGAATATGGAGCAGTTGCTGCACACAGCGGGCGGTTACAGGTCTCCCTCATGAGGACCCGCAGCAACATCTTGAGTACTACGGAGATAGTGACACTCCCATCCCAGTGGAGTGTCAACAGATTATGTCCGGCTTACACTTTTCCCATTTTCACTCTTGGGAGATGCAAAGGGTGGGTGAAAATTTGAGCGCAAACTCTATCACCTCATGGGATGATCGGCGAAAAAGTTCTTGATCCGATTCTTTCCTCACGGTAAAACAGCAAGGCTTGAATTCAAATTCTAAGTTTTAAACAAAGGGAAGGAAGAATCTATATCAAGCACAGAGGTTTAAATCATTGTTGGATTTGTCCTCATCGGCACATCGGTCAAATGATGTGTTGGTGCACACTTTTATAGAGGTTTGGAGACCCCACACAAAATTTTTGCTAGATTCGGCGGCAGGCGAGGCTTTAGAAAAGACTTATGAAAGAGCTGTATACTGTATCGTATTTCGCGAGGAAATCCAGTGGAATGCGGACTCTTCAGGAGGAGCAAGGAAAGCATTGGAGTCTTGGAAGTGGATGGGTTTACAGCTATCGCTGCACAGATAGCTGCCTTGCGGAAGCTCAGTTGAACACCCGCCCGGCAATATGAACTTGAGCCGATCTCAAGCGGTTAATGCGGTGCGGCGAGATTTGGTGAAGTGTGCGGGAGCAATGGACACTCAGTGAGTGTTGTGGAGCAAATCCAGACTCGGTGAAGTTTGTTGGTAATGCAGAGGAGCAATCACCAGCGGTATGGGAATAGCTACAATTCCAAGCTGGAGGAATCATCAGGAATTTCTCTTGGGGTAGCAACAACCATCAAGAGCAGAGGAGTTCGAGTCGGGGATGCGAGCGGAATCAAGGAGGGCCACGAGAACTATCAAGCTCAATACAGAAATAACAATGCCCCTCATCCACCACCATCACCCCGACGTTGAGGAGATGTTCAAGCAGCTGATAGCCAGCCAAGCTCAATTGCGAGTGACCATGTCAAATTGGCGGCCGATGTTAAAAATATTCGAGCGGCTACCAAGGCAGCTGGAGTATCAATTTGGGCAATTTCTTGGAGCCCCGGAACACCGAGGCCTAGAGGGAGGACTCCCAGGTGACACAGATCCCAATCCCAAGCGAGTCCAGTACGGTGACCACGAGGAGTGGCTTGCGGTTGAAGGAGGTGGAGCAGACCACCTCGGCAGTCGGGAGTTGCGAGCGGGAGGGAGTAGAATGATGAGAGGAAACACAAGGATGCTGGCAGTTAGACCTCCACCCCCGTTTCCCTCAACAGTTAAGAAGCACAAAGGAGGAGCGTGCTTCAAAAGTTCATGGAGGTGCTCAAACGGTACACATTAACTTACCTCTTGTTGATGTTTTGCAGGGAGTGCCTAAATATGCAAAGTACATAAAAGGCATCGTGGCCAGCAAAAAGCAGAGGCGACCGAATATCTTACGGTGGCTGCAGGAGAATGCACTTCCGAATGCAAGAACGGTTGCCCACGGCTCAAGATCACGGGAGCTTCACGAATTCGATTGACAATCGGGCAAAGCATTCGAGCTCGCGGTTTGTGTGATTTGGGAAGCGGCATTAACTTGATGCCAACCCCGGTATTCAAGAAGTTAGGTCTAGGAAGCCTAGACCTACAACGGTAGTGTTGCGGCTTGCAGACCGTTCCTTGGCAGGTCCAGCGGCATTGTGGAGGACATGCTAGTGCGAGTCGGCTCCCTAATCTTCCGGTGGATTTTATTGTCTTGGATTTTGAGCAGGACTCGGAAGTCCCATTTGTTACACAGGATGACCTTTCTTGGCAATCGGGAAGCGCTTATAGATGTAGCTCTGGGGCAGCCACTTGATGCGGAGCACACGACAAGGTGGAGGTGTTTGATGTGTACAAGGCCCCAAATTCCCGGCCGTGTACGAAGAACTCTCAGTGATCGCGTCACGTGAACAACCGAGTGGTGTTCAAGGCTTTGAACAACGAGGCTGAAGGGAGAGCCCCCGGTAGAGTAAGCTTGATTGGGGTGAGGCGTGTTGAGCAAGCGTCCGTCACTAGGGCAGAATAGGCTCAAATGACGTCGAGCCGAGACGGTAAACCGGCGGCTGCTTGCGAGGCAGCCGTGAAATGTAATTTATAGCTGTACATACGAAAAAAAAAAAAAAAAAAGAAGAAAAAGATTTTCAATTTTTGTATTTTATATTTTTGTAGAATAGGAGTGTAAATAGAAAAATAGAAATAGTGTTGTTTCTCCAACTTGGAAATTCTAACCGATTTCATGTGATAAGATGTTGTACGGAGTTGAACGGAGGAAAAAAAATACAAAGGAATGCAAAAGGGGAAAAGCGAGGTAAGAAAAATTTATTTTTAAAGTGGCAAAAACGTGAGCTGCTTGATGGCTCCCCGTGTCACGGAGGAGGGCCTCCGCGTTACCCTCCGTGACACATTGAAGGCAAAATCTGGAATTTTTAAAAATTCCAGGAATGCACCTGCTGTGATAGCTTCCAGATGTCACGGAGGACATGCTCGCGTTGACACGTTGACGTGTTGCTCGCGTCGGGTCACACCGGGTCACCGGGCGACCCGCGCGATTTCCACTCTTTAAACCCCAAAACCCCTCATTTTCTCCTATTTTCTCCTACCCTCCGCGATAATACCCCACAAATCCCCTCCCCTCAACGTGTCACACGGCATAAAGTATAATTTCTCAACTTTTCTTGATAGGTACTTGAATCAAAGGTATGTTCTTAAACTCAACTTCGATTTTTAGCATGTTTAGGAAGAATCCATGCCCATGACAATAAATTGAGCTTAAATACATTTGGGTTGTTGATTATAGTTGTTCGTAGTATCGTTGTGATCATATGAACTCGTTAATTTCGTGCTTAAATGAAATTTGTCTTTGATTGTGGTTAGGGTTGGATTGTGAAGTTGAAAAAGTTGAATTGAGGAGAGGAATTGTTGAAAAATTGTAGGTTGTGCATGTTGGGTGAATTGTGTTGAGTATTCTTATCGTATGCTTAACAAGCGATGCAATTCTCGGGGTACAAATTGGAGTGAAACTCAAAAACTCATCAAATTACATGAAAATCGGGGAATTGCTTAGTTTGAGTTGTGGAGTATTCTTATTTTCTTGTTTTTCTTTAGCTGAATGCCATATTGAAATGAGTATCGATAGTATGTTGGAATTAGCTGTACGAAGTCTAAGTAGTACATAGAGGGTATACATTTGGCCGAATTTTAAGAAGGCACGAGGCGATTTTGTTTTTTTTCTCTTTTGTTTAGGTGTTCTAGATTTTGTATCTTTTGTAAATAGAGAATAAATATGTTCTTGCCGTATACATAATGTGGAGCGAGAGACTAAGTGACAAATTGCTTGAGCCAAAACCCAACCTTAGTCAAAAGCTAAATTATAATCGACTAACAGTGTTGCATCTGTTTTCTTTGTGAGGAAACCATGGCTAGCCGAGGGCGGACAAAGGAAAGGGCGCATCAACATCGGGCGCCGGAAAAGATTAAGACTAGGAGCAGCGATCCCAGCCAGCATAAGCGATTCCACATGGCCAGCCACATGCCAATATGGAACAAGGTGGGTGACGGAAAAGGGGAAGAAGTGGTACACCCAAGCACAAAGAGAACAAATACTTCCCGAGGAACACATTGCCACGGGAACCATTGGCACAAGAGTTCCCCCGGATGGTGCACGGATTGGCTGTAGCAGCAGAGCTCACGTTTCATTTTCGTGGGCGAGTGCAACCTGCACTTAGTTTAGAATTCTACGCCAATTGGAACCCGACATTGAGAGTCACACCATCAAAATAAGGGCCAAATCGTCACATTGGAGCCTCACCACCTCAATGCCATCATAGGGGCGCAAAATACAGAGCGCCCACATACTCCACGACATTTGAACATCACTCCACCGTATGCGGATACCAGACGCACATTATGTGGAGCAGTGCAATGCGTTGGGCGAGGCATAGGAGAGGGCTACCATGACGGCGCACATGCACGAGATGAGCAGGGAAGCGAGCTATGGCTTAAGATCGTTTGCTCTGTTTGATTCCGGGGTGCATGTAGAGATGTGACCGGGATCGTGTATGCTTGGTATACCCTAATGAAAGGGCTTGAAATCATGTTGGGGCGGTGATCATCCGCCATGAAGAGGAACCCGGCGCATCGGGGGCACGGAGTGCAGTTCGGCACCGCGACGCGTTCTGAGGCCTTGAGGTCGAGGAGGAGGCCCTAGATTACATCCGCGAGATGGAGCGGTGTCGCATTGATGTCACAAAAACAAGGCACCCGACACGACTCATGGGCTGTTCTCACATTGGCGAGCGACATGCTCGGGGCGATCGATGTCCCGCATGTTCGGGATGCGGTTGCTCAGCTACGCATTGGCGGGAGACCGGCGAGCGGAGGACAGTTTGTGGCAGCTCGGCTTAGATTACCCATTTGGCGAGAATGCCAGGGCACTATGTCGGTGGGCCCGGCTTTGTGGAGCCTACGGATGATGACGTCCCCACGGACGAGGGGGCAATCGCGAGATTCCGACATTGGGTGGAGGAGGATAGTGGAGACTCTAGATATGGGGACGGCGGCACGATGAGGAAGTGGAATACTTTGACTGATCAGGGAGTTTCACAGCCACCTTTTTATTTGTAATTGTATAAAGCTTTGGGGGCAGGTGTTCGATTCTAAGATGTGTAAATTGGGAGTAGTTAGGTGTTGATTTGCTGCTTTGTGTATGTCATTGTATGTTCCTTGCTTTGTTGTCGTGTTTGTTTTAATTTGACTCTGTTTATTTGTATGTTCATTGATTGTAAATATTGTTGTGAAATTGTTGTGTGTGCTGTGGAATGATGTTAGCCGGTATGTAAATAGCCTTGTCGAAATCATCGATAATTTTTCGAAATTTTTTCGTAACTATTTTTCTTTTGGGTTTCTCGGAGTTTGTTTTCGTTCTTTTTGCGAGAAGAGTCCCATTGAACCAGAAGTCGTAAATAGTGACCCTTCTCTGATGGAATGGATGACGACCGTCTTAAGGGGAAGGTAGTCGATAGGGTAGTTATAGTTCGTTTTTATTTTGTTTTTAAATTTTCCGTTAGTAATTTTGATTTTAGTTGGATTGCTGGTTGTATCCATGCGTATTTGCATTCGATGGCTCCGACATCTGTGTTGCGTGTTGTACATAATAATCATATAGCAAAGATGATTCGTACAAAGCATGCAATTTACACGTACATATGTAAGACACTTGTCTTAGTAGAATTTGATTCGGTGTGATTGAGGCTTAATTTTGAATTCTTGTGATTAGCTGATTAAAGATTCTGTGAAGTCATCTTGAATCAAGCATGTGCATTGAGTGTATAGTGAGGAATTGGTTATTCCATGCTATTGTTGATTGTCTAGAACCTGCCTGTCGTGTGTACGAGAAGCAGAGAAATGAAGGAAGTGTAGTGTAGGAAAGGATGTAGGCATTTCTTTGTCAACCAAAAATTTTCTTGTTTTCTTTTCATATCCACCTTAGAGAATTAATCCCTAGTCAGCCCGTTGAGCCTTTAACCTTGATAAATTTTTCTTTTCTGATTTTTCCTTCTTTGTTAAAGTGCGAACCAAGTGAGCCTTCTTTTCATGTTCCTTAACCAAAATCGGAGCTCTTAGCGCACAAGAAAAGTATAATTTTCCCACTGGTGTCAAAGAGTGAAGTGATAAAAAAAAAAAAAAAGGGATGAAAAAGAACAGAAAGAAAGAAAAGAAAAGTCAAGAGGTGAAATAGCGGTTGAGAGGGAAGAAAATTTGATAACTCAATTGTCTCTTCGTTAGTCGGGTATTGACCCAAGTAAGGGAGTGATAAATATAAAAATAAACTTCAAGGAGGAGGAAGGAAAATAATTCTGGAAGTTGATGGGATGTGTGAAAAAGCCTTGGGAAGCTGGTTACTATTATTTGTTAGCCCGGTATATACTAGTTAAAGTAGCTTACATTACAACCCGTTAAGTCCTACGTGATCTTACATCACGCATCCATATATTAGTGGAGTAATACACTGGGAGGCAGCTTATAGGTCATGACGCGTGCATGAATTCGTTTGGGAAGTGAGCGAAATGGGGTGTGTACATATATACCCCGGACATGGATTTCCTTAAAGTTCATGTGATTAATACAGGGGAATCTCTCCTAGTGTTGTGAGGGCACATGTTTGATGATAGAATACATTCGTGTCGGATATCTTGGTCAGCTAATATGCAGTGCAGGTTTGCGATATCGAGAGTGGTTCTTGCTTGATAAAAAGTCAGTTTATTAAGTGTCGTGTAATAATGATGTTATGCATGTCTTTTCTTGATGATTTGCTTTTTGAACATAAATGAATTATGACCTTAGTTTGGATTGTCGAGCCTGAATAGCCATGAGGGGATATCAATTGCATGGTTATGTGAGTATTGTTCGAGGACGAACAAGAGTTTAAGTGTGGGGTGATGAGGGCATATTTATGTGCAAATCGATACTCAAACGTATAGCTTTAGTCTTGTTTGTCTAATAAATTGTGTACATTCTCATGTAAATTGTACGGAAGTGTGAATTTATACTAACCAACATGATCAGCGTTGTTTTGCAGGAAAAACATGCTTTTGTTGATGGAAAATGACATGTTGGAAGAAATCAGAGGAGAGCAGGGCAGAACGGGAAGCGTGGTGAAGCGAGAATTACAAGTGCTCCTTGATGGGCCGTGGCCTTGTTGCCATCGCGGATGCATTCTGCCTGGGATGGAAATTCCAAATAAATTCCCAGTGAGTCCGCCACCGATCCGTGCCACGTTGGAGATGAATTATTGGATAGTGCATTTCGAGGAGAGATTCACAGCGATTGCAAGTAACACGTTAGGTTTTGTGCTCGCGTGCACCGCCGTGCCCGTTGGTAACGAGCCCACGGGCGGACAAATTCCAGAGGCTTCCGCATTTGCACCGTGTCAGAAGCGTGCTACATGATGCCACGCCGTGACACGTTGCTCGTTATTCGGGGAAAATTTATCCCTAGATAAATAGAACACTTATGGACATTTTCAATAATTCGGACTTGGTGGAGCAAGAACGTGGGTTACAGGCAACATTGAGGACGGAATTTCTAGGGTTCTTCTCTATCTCTTTCTTCTTCCTTTAAATTGCTTGTATGATTAACACTTGTTTTAGGATGTTTAATCCACAAATGAGTGGCTAATTCTCTCTTCTTCTTGAGATTGAACTTTGTGTTGCAATGTAATTATTGATTGCTGGTTTAATTTTCTCTTTTCTTCCATGGTTGTTCCCATTTGATTCTTGTTCTACACATTAATGTCTGGCCAATGTTAGTGTAAATCCAAAAGTCCGGTTTCACCAGGAAGACAAGAAATTGGAAAGTTGTGAATTAATAGGATATGATCTTTTCTTGGTTCGGGAGAATTGGGAATTGATTTACCTTCAGGATAGAAATATGCGAAAGTCGTATTAGTCATGTGTGAGCCAGGTTTCGTATAACTAGAACTTGAATTCCTTCTTATCACGAAAATGTAGGTGGAAGGTTCATGATTCTTAAGTTGGGTTAAATACGAGAGTTTTTTAATCCATAGGCAAGTAGTCGACTAGCAACCGGAGGAAAGATAAACCACGTAAATTCATAGTTCGTATCTTCACATGTCCTTCGTAACCTCGACGTAACTTAACCATTGTTTAGATTCAGCATGTGAGTGGCTTAGTGTGAAGTATAGAAATTATAGTCTCAAAAACCAATTATTTTACGTTACTCTGTTGTCTTCAATGTATGATTTGTAGTAAATTAACGTTTGAAAGATTTCACCAAATATTCTATTCCACATTAGGTTTCGACAATCCAGGTTCTTCAAAAGAGCCATGTATTACTTGTACGGCCGTACATATGGTATCACTAAACTTACGGGAAAATGCTTTGCTACATGGTCCCAACGAGGAGACCTAATGACTCATCCTCTATGGCCAAGTCTCGTGGCATGACCCGTGTGTACACTACGTCGACCTCAATAAATTTTATTTCGAAGCTTGATGCATGACTCACCTTGGCTCGTGGGGCCGGCCACAACTCGTGGGGTCTTCGAAGAAGTACATTCCTCTGTCTTCTTCTTTTTCTTACTCACCCACCCCATGACCCTAATAATTCTGGGGCTGACCCCAAGAGTCGTGGGCACACCTATAGGAATCTTGTTTCCCAAACTGCAAACTCAATACACGAGCTCCCATCGGTCATGATACGAGTTGTGAAATTTTGCTCTGTAGGTCTTCTCATGACTTCGTTTTGTGCACACGATGCCATATTATAAGTTTTTCTCATTTCAGCTCCTCGGTACGATCTTTGGGCTACTAGGGTATAACAATATATCCCTCTTGGGAAAATTCATCCTTGAATGTTCGAAAACACATAAAAAAGCATAGAAATGCAATTTTCATAATCATATACCAATCATTTAACCAAAATTGGCCAGGCTGACTATCTCTAATTCCAAACTACATAGGCTGATTTGAATTTACGAATCATACATATATACATATTCATAAAGAAACTTGGGCACATGAACTGAACATGAAAACTAAATAGAGTTTGAGAGAAAAGCCCGATTACCTCAAAAATTTGGGCCCGAGCTAGTAGAGAATAAATGTGGGTAGTCGCGTATTTGTTATGGCTCCTCATGTAGCTCCCTCAACATGCGATTTCTCCATAACACTTTAAGCTTTGAGGCTACTTCTTTGTTCCTTAGCTTTCAAACCTGATGATCCAGTATTTCTACCTAAACCTCCTCATAATTAAGGTTGTCTTTTACACCAAAGCTATCCCGCAGAGACGACTAAGAGAATTTGGATCACACAAACACTTCTTCAAGAGCGACACATGGAATACAGGGTGTACAGAAGCTAATTCTGAGGGTAACTCCAATTCATACGCCACCTTGCAAACAAGTCTCACAATCTGGTATGGGCCGATTATAACGGGAACTGAGTTTTTCCTTCTTTCGAACCACATCACTCCCTTCATGGGAGACACCTTGAAATACCCAATAATCAACTTCAAATTCTAATTCCCTTCTCCTCACATCAGAAGAGGACTTTTGGCAACTCGCGATTTTCAGCACATTTCCTTATCAACGGAACCTTCTCCTATAACCTCGTAGACCGAATGCGGTCCTATCGTCACCACTCCACCAACCTCAAACCGCCAATCGTGACCTACACCTCCACCCATAGAGAGCCCCGAGCGGTGCTATCTTGGATGCTAGAATGATAGGGTATTTATTGTATGGAAGCTCGATAAGTGGCAAATGCTCATCCTAGCTACCTATATGAAGTCAATCACGCATGCTCTCAACATGTCCTCAAGGGTTTGGATTGTCCGTTAAGCTTAGGCCAACCATTTGAGGTGAAACACTATCTTGAGCTTAACACAGTACCAAGTTCATTTTGAAACGACTTCAAAATTGAGAGGTGAATTTGAGTACCTCTGTTGAAATGATGGATAAGGAAATCCATGCAATTGAATAGCTCTCAAATTATAGTTTGGCATAATCCTCGTCAGTGCGTGGTTTTGATCGATAGAAAATGGCCGGCCTCGGTCATCCTGTCTACCACAACCCAAATGGAGTCATATTGTGGCGAGTGCAAGGCAAGCACATGTGATGAAATCCATGATGTTCCTGCTTCCCACTTCCAAGTAGGAATGCGACTATCTGAAGCACGCCTCCGTCTACGATGCTCAGCATTTGCACTTACTGGCGACGGTTCGGACACTTTACTACGAACTCCGTGATGTTTTTTCTTTATGCCATTCCACCAATAGAATTCCCAAAGTCACAGAGTACATCTTGGTGGCACGGATGGATAGAATATTTTAGATTCGTGAGCTTTTTGAAACATGCGTTCCTCAAATCATCAACACTTGAGACACGCTAGGCGGCCCTAGTGCGAGAAACACACCATCTCTCCCTTTGGAGAAGACCACCACTTTCTGATTTTGAATGGCTTCCTTCAACTTTGCAAAATCGGGTCTCATCTTGCCTATCTTTTTACATCGGTCATAAAGGACGATTTTGATCGTTCGAAAAACATCACCGCCATTGGTCGAGTTAACCAACCTAACTCCCAACCTTGCAAGTCGATGTAGATCATTCACCCGACTCCTTCTTCCCTCATGAGACACACTCTCATCTAGAGAGTCTACTTAAGTGTATGCCTTTACATTAGACTTGCAGTTGTATAGCACACTCATATTGTAGTGGCCAGTGGCCCCAACCACCTCACATGTCACAAGATTGAGATCATACGTGTGAACACATATTATTGCAACTCTTATAGTTCGTAAAAATATCCCACGTGGACCCCATACAAATAGTGTTGCCATATCATCAAGGCAAATACCCGCTGCGGCCAACTCAAGATCATGGGTGGGGTAATTCTTCTCATGGACTTTACTGTCTAGAAGGCATCTTCTATATTCTTCCCGTGCTTTGTATCAAAAACACCCAAGTCCAATCCTTGAAGCATCATATTATACCACAAACCCATCGGTACCCTCCACTAGAGTTAACAATGTGGTCTTTGAAGCAAGTCGAGTTTTCAACTCTTGGAAGCTCTTCTCACAAGCCTCCGACCATTGGAACTTCACCTTCTTCTGGGTCAACTTGGTCAAAGGGGATGCAAGCATTAGAAATATTCCATGAACCTTTGAGAGTAGGCGCTAAACCCAGAAGCTTGAATATCGAAGGATTCATCAGACTAGGCTAATTTCTTCACACTTCTATTTTCTGAAAGTCCACCTTTATGCCTTTGCTTGATACTACATGGCCCAAAATGCTATAGAGTTCAACAAAAATTGCACTATTTGAATTATGCATATAATTTGCGATCCTTGAGAATCTGGAGCACTATTCTCAAATGAGGGGCATGCTCCTCCTTGCTTCGAGAGTATATCAAGATATCATCAGCTCAAACACAATCATGAACATGTTTAGAGTACGACTTGAACACCCTTTTCATTAAGTCCATAAAAGTTGCAAGAGAATTCGTCTAGTCAAATGCATAATTACAAACTCATAATGGCCTCTTGGCGTCTTACGAAAATTTGTCTTACGGATGTCACCCTCCCGAACTTCGAGATTTATCTTTGAGAAACACTGGCACCCTAAAGTCGGTCAAACAAGTCATCAATCCACCAGTAATGGATACCTATTCTTGACAGTGACTTTTTTCAATTGTCGATAGTCAATACATATCAGAAAAGAACCATCTTCCTTTCGGACAAAAATAGAGCTTAGTGCACCCCATGAAGACTTGCTCGGCCTAATGAAACCCTTATCTGATAGGTCCTTGAACTGCTCTTTCAACTCCTTTGACTCAACTGGAGCCATTATGTAGAGATAGATATAGGCTGCATGTTGGGAACAAGGTCTTTTCAAAATCAATCTCACCTTTCAGGATGGATTCCCGTCAAATCATCGGAAAGACTTCTGAATGCCTAACGTGCTCTATTGGAATAGACTGGATAGTCAGGGTCTCGAATTTCCCATCCTTAACCCTAACTGAATGGTACAACCTTTGAAATAATCTTTCTGGCTTTAAGGTAGGAAATGAAAGGACCTACGAGCGCAGTGAACTACCCTTCCATTACGGAGGCGGTTCACCAATAAATCGAATTCTCTTTGCTCAGGTTCTACAATTAAGCGAGGCATAAAATGCAAATAACCAATCCATGGGGATAACATCAAAATTGGTCATGGCTAACTTTATCAAATTTGCTGAGGTGACTTTCATAAGGACTGAGGCAGGAGCAACATCTATGCACCCGTCTAGCTACTGTTTGAGTCACCTCTTTGGGTAGAAGCCCAGAAGGGTTCGGCAAGACTTTAGGAATGACTCCAAATCTATTGGCCACATAAGGTGTCGGAGAAAAGAGACAAGGTAGCCCCTAGATCTAGAAAAGCATAAATATCAAGATAGAAATCTCGTAACATACTAGTGACTACATCTGCAGGAGACCTACTACTCTTGGCGGGATGCTAAGGCATAGAATCTGTTAAGCGGCGACCGCCACCTATCTTTAAGTAAGCCCGATGTGTTGAGCATGCGGGAGGGAGCTGCTTTGAACCCCGAGTAGACCTCGACCCCCATCATGATCCTCTCTCGTTGTTGGGAAATCTCTGAGCATGTGTCAGACTTTCCTACACCCGAAAAAGCACCTGTACCTGCTGAGCACTGGCCCGTGTGCCCACACCACATGTGTAGCAAGTTGGAATACTAGAATCTAAGGGTCTACTACCTTGAACCCTTGAGCCTAATGCTTGCCCTCTGCGATCGTGAGTTGGTGGATGGAACACTCAATGCTGAAGATGCTGGGGGCTGAATATCTCTCTAGTGGAGTTTGCTGTTGGTGCCTACCACTGGCAGCCGACTGTGAAAATCTGTGCTCGCCGATCGACCCTCTTGACTTCCCTCTCCTCGAAGTGTCGCCTCCATCTGCTTTGGGCATGCAAGACTATCAGGAGAAGTCCATGTCACAGTAAACAAAGTGGTACTGTTGACACTCAATTTTGACCTCCCTACGCCTTAATATAACAACACATATATATTTATTTATTTATTTTACGCAAATATTCGACTTACTTTTATATTTATAAACTAATTTATTATCATAATATTGTGAAAATTATTTCAAGTTACATATATACGACTCATTAATTTTAATTTTTGCAATTAAATAATTATGTCATATATAATATATTTCGTATTAATATACCCTTTTGAAATATATTCTTTACTTAATAAACTGTTTACCTAATTTTACTAAATTTTACAAATTTATTTGACTAATAATATTACTCAAATTTATAAATTATTTATGTTAATAATATGATTTTTATAATATTTGATAACTTAATTTTATTTTCTAGTCATTAAATTATTTATAAATATAATAATTTAATTATATGATATTTACATAAGTATACTTAAATTTAGGATTTATTTATATTAATAATAATGTTTATGTGATTTTTTCATAATTTAAATTACTTTATTATCTATTTATTAAATTATTTAAAGTGTAGTATATTTATTAATTTAATGGCGGTGAAATCAATTTCATCAATTTATTTAGTATGGCCACTTTCTATTCAATTTATGCCAATTTTAACCACTTTTGATCAATTTTGGCTATTATTTAAATTAAATTTCAGCCTAAATTAATTCCTAACCCAACAACCCATCTGGATGACCCAATTAACCATGACTAGAACTATCTTTATAACTTTTAATCTAGACGTTCATCTAATCTAATCTAACAGTCCATAATAACCCTACCCTATTTCTTTTAATAACTAATTACCCCAAACCCTACAACACACTTTCATTTTCCCCTCACTCCCTAAGCCACACCGCAACCCTTTTCACCCTCTCTTCTTCTTCCTCTCTCTATTTCTAGCCGCACCATCTCTCCCTTTCTCCTTCCATGAACTCTGGTGAACAACCCCAACAATCGCTGGAAAACCACCAACCCTCACCAGATCTCCCTCCAACCCTCTCCTCTCATCTCTTCTCTCACCACAAACCACCGAAACACCATCGAAAACACCCACTAGCGCTGCCTTAGTGAAACCACCAGCCCTACGCCGCCATCTTCTCCCCTCACCCAGCCCACTGTAACTCCGACCGAGCCACCGTGTAACCATAAATTCTGGCGAAACCTATTTGCTCTCTCCCTCTCCCATTTTTTCCAGCGACAAACCAAGCCGCCAGCCGCCTCTCTTCTTCTTCCCCATTCTCCCCATTTCTCACCTTCACCAGCGGCCAGCCCCAGCTCCTCTTTGCCATCGCCGGACTTCCCTCCGACGGCGCCACCACAAAAAACAAACCCGACACCAAACTTCCGTCGGACCTCAGAAGTCGCCCCTCCGTTTTCCTCCTCTCCTTTCCTTTATGCCACCCCGCCATTATTACGGCCCACATTTACCGGTGAGGAAAACAACAGCAACCAGATCCGCCGGATCTAAGAAAATTAGATTTACAGTGTTATTTTCGATTTAATATTTGTGCAAATGCATGTTCGATTTCAGGATATTCTCTCTTTACTTTATTGCTCACCTATTTGAATTATCATATGTGAATGCCTCATAAATGTTATGAATTTATGATATTCCTAGTAAATTAGTTGTTTTTGTATCGTGAGTATGGTTGATATGTATTGAGCCTCGAATTTATGCGATCCTTTTTGAATCAACATGCTTAATCGTTGTGCTTCTTTTTCTCCTCAAAATTGATTGTTAATGTATTCCTTTCTTTCTCAGATTTACTTTCGGCCATGCCTAGTATGTTAATATCAGAATATTACCTTTATTTGGAAAATGCCTCATATGTTAATACCAGAATATTTTGTCTCATGAACAAAAATCCTTGATAACATTAGACTAAAACTGGTCTACAATTCATTGTTTTCTTTTTTTCTGGCTTATAGAGATCATATGATGACATCGATCAACACTTTTGTATTGATGGAAATTTGATATCCCAATCGAGTTACTTCCTAATTGTAAAGGACATTTGAGTACTTGACTATCTGTTGCAGTTTAAATATGTTTGAGATTATGATTTATTTACACAGCATATAAGGAATCTTGATTGATTTCATGCTAAATTGATTCTCTTGTTCCGTTCATGGAAAATCTTCTATGATTTATTCCTTCCTTTTATTATTGAATAATTATTGTCACAACTCTAATATTTATCTATATGGTAAACTGTGATTGTTTTTACCATTCATGTATTTTGGAAGTTGTGATATCTAGAATAGTATATATAGATAATTTACTATGTTTATGATATCTAGAATAGTATATATGGCTAATTTATATATTTGTGATATCTAGAATAATATATAGTTAATTTATATATTCCTTCGAATTATCGACAACTATAACATTTATTCGTTTTGCTAATTTGGACATAATTGTGTTTAATTGAACTAATTATGGTAGATATATATTTGTTTTACATATGAAATGTTTTTTTAGAAGGAATCCGTTTGATTAAGGATCTTTACTTCATCTTTTATTCTCTGACTAATTATTATCATTTCTATATAAGAATTGACCTTATTTCTTATTGGGGAAGGAGAGACCACTTCTTCTGAAGAAAGGAAATTTTTATTTTTGACATTAAAAAATATTTCTATTCCTTTATCAAGTTAAGTACCCAAAATTTGCTTTGTTGCTAAGCATTTCTTGGCTCTCTGTTCCTCTATTTAATTCTACGGCTCCTTTATCTCTCCTCAATACAAGCACTGCTTGGAATCCTTGAGATTCTTGTGATCTTGATGTGTTGAGAACTAGGTATTAATCAAGACGTTTTGTTGTATTATTAATTCATTATTTTCCGTTCATCTTTGGCATTCAGCGGTTGACGTCGCCCGTATAGCGCGTCGCAAGTGTCTGGTCGTGCAAGTAATATAGTGGCTCTTTGTAAAGAACCGGAATGTCGAACCCGCAGGGAATGGACCCATTCACTCTAACTATCCATTTCAAGTGTAATCTTAAATACCGAAAATGTTGGTTATAGGCGTTTCGATGGAGATTTAATTAAGCCTAGTGTTGTCAATGAAATATTCTGAAATCACTCTAGGAGCAACATAGAGTTAAAACCAGATAATCATGCGATACTACGATTTGCAATGGGTTAAGCATGGAACTATCAATTGTTATTTCACATAATTAGAATTGCAAGTTCATGGTCTTTCGAGCCTCTAAACACGACAAACTAGCCTCGCTCATCATTATGAACAGCAGGATGCTACAATTTCTGGTTTATGGGCAATTAATTATGTTGTGGTTTTACGGGGAAACGATTGGGACTTTCGTGCGTCTAACCATTTAACTTTAACTTAGCCTCACAACTACTTCTTCGAGTGGTGATGTGACAATCCTAAGTTGGTCTCTTAATAACCCGTTTCATCAACCAAGCAAGGTGTTAGGTATATTTCCTCCTAAACACGAAATTATATCATGAGATACAAACATGCTCCTCCTCACATTCTCATGTCCTGACCTAGGTAATGCTTTCTCAAGCCATTTCCCAAGATAATGTATATGCTTTCATGGTGATCAATCATAAAAACAACCAACAATCAGAATGCGAAACGAAAACAAGAATCAATAACTTAATTCCAAAACAATTTCATAAATCACAATCATAATTCCTTGGCTTCAACCCTAGAGGAAGGTTCCTAGCCATTGCATGTTCACGTAAAGCTACAACTAAACTACCCGACTACATGCCCACAAGAATTTGGTAGATGAGAAGAAATTTTCCAAACCCTAGATGAGTTCTCCCACTTCCCTTCACTCTAGGTAGTTTTCTAGAATAAAATCGTGACTAAATGGAATTAGGAGCTAAGGGCCTACTTATAGTAATGAAACGTGCATAATTTAACTTTGTGCGCCAGAGCGGCTCCATGTCTGAGTGTATCGCGAACACTTCCTCAAGTGACACGGACGTAACGCAGGGACTCTCACGGAAATCACCCAAAAATCGACCCTAGGCAGCCTTCATGCACCGCGTTAGCGTGTCACGACGCAGGCGGCAACGTTGACACTCCTCGCGCGGAGAGCTGGCATGGCGTGGCACGTTCTGGCGCCCAGCCCAGTGCACTGCACACTGTGCATCTGCTGCGTGTAGCCTAGGCGTAACCTTGCAGCTTGGCCCAGGCGCGGCGCATACTGGCGTGGCACGTGCCTGGCGCGGCCGGCCTTGCCTGGCCTACTCCTTACCGACTTTAAGCCGTTGCTTAGACTCCATTCCTTTCCTTCACCAACATAAATTAGTTCCTCAAAATCATGAAACCTACAAAACAAGGATTAATTATGTGGATTGCTTTATATATTCACATTTATATAAAATTACATGAAAATGAATAAAAAAATTAGTATAAAAGCCTAATTTAAGTTATAAAAAGTGTCATTGGGGCATGCTATTTTGCCCAAGATCACAACCCACACTTAAAGTCTTGTTCGTCCTCGAACAACCTTTTACACCTCATGCATATGGAGACTTACACATAACTAATTTAGCAGATAATTCCAAGCTACAGCTATAATGATTATTTAAGATAACAAGCTAACAATAGAGCATGCACGATTTAATCAATGAAATGACATATAACTCCGTTAAGACTTCCTAGCCTCAAGAATCGACTCTCAATCTTAGTAAACTCATGCAAATCAACTGATTAAGAAATCCCACATGAATTATATCCTTCATTCAACATGTGCCCTCACGGAAAGAGTTACCCAATTTCACATGCAAAAACAATTTATACATCACAACATGTGTGGGTACATGAATAGAACTACACTCACTCTCACAAAGAATTCACATGCATCATGTAATGACCCATAAGCTTGCCCTTAGTCATTTCTCCACTAATTTGAGGATGTATGAATGTAAGATCAAGTAGAACTTTTTAGGTTGTAACGTAACTCCGGGACCCGGAGTAGTACCGGTAATAGTGACTATCTTTCCTAAGCGCTTTTAATACATCACGCCCTCATTGCGAACTTCCTTCCCTTACTTCACCTTTTTCTCCTTTGATTTCTTTTTCCTCTTATGTTCCCCTTTTCTTTGGGCACTTTGCTTTTAGTAAGGAGTTCACCTAGTAACTTTTCATTGTTTGTTTTCTCCTCCTTACTAATAATCACTTGAATTTTCACTTAAGTGCACTTTTGTCCTTTCTCCGCTTTTTACAGCTTCCACTTTTCCTTCTTTTTTCATTGTTCTCACTCCTTTACTCTTTCAGATTTTTCTTCTTTAAGCGCTTAGGAGCTTTGGATCAAATTCAAGGCTAATGATAGAAAAAGGTTAAACATGTTGCGGCTATCAAAAAATAGGCTCAAGGCTCAATGGAAATTGTTAACTAGGATTAATTTTTCAAGGTAGGTAAAATGAGGGATAAAATTAGGTTCATTCAAAGAAATGCCTAAATCATCTCCTACAATTCACATCCTTCATTTCGTTTTATAAACACACCCGGCAAGTTCTAGACAATCCACAATAGCACGAAATACTCAAAATCTTACACTCATGACACATGCTCAATTCAAGACACATTCGGCGGGACTCTTACTCGGCTAATCCTGCAATTCAAACATTGAGCTTCAATCATATTGAGTCAAATTCAGAGCCTGATGTCTCAAACAAAGTTATAAACTGGCATGCTTCAACGAACATACTTACATCTTACAATCATGCCCATATCACATAACAAGAATATCAAGCATCGATAATATGGTTGCAAAAACCCGACACCTATCGACTAATTTTTCTCAAGACCCAGTCGTCATCCATCCATCGTGGAAACAGTCCTAACTATGGCTAAAACATTATACCGACAAATAAAAGTTTTAATTTTGATTAAAAGACCCCCCATCGGAAAAAGAACCGAAAAGAAAAACCAGCAGGGATGAAGTCATGCTTGACTCACAAAATTTTTTCAATTTTCCAATTTTTTCAATTTTCACACAAGCATTACATTCACCAAAAACTTGTTAAGCACAAAATTTTGAAATTTCCTTGAAATTTCCTCACTACACACTTGAATTATGCAATGTCTCGTAGCATCAAATTAACATTTAAAGAGGGTGAAGAATACTCCTTTGAGCCTTTAGGCCTAGCTAATTAGCATGTTTTCCTCAACTTGCACAAGTGAGTGTTTGACCCCGCCTCTTCCATGCTTACTAGCTTCCTCCTCCTTAGGTACCTCGAGACTTCCCTCCATCATTGCCTAACTTTCCACCAAAACACAAACAAAAATAGAAAATAACAAAATCAACATAAAAATCAAAATTAGCAAACGCTGCACAGGTACCCTTGGGTTACCTCCCAAGTATAGCGCCTTATTTTACGTCGTGGCACGGCATTGGACTGTCCCTTTTGAGGACATCCTCATACCTGAGTTCTCTTTAGGAACCATCTCCTTTCTTTGCTTTGTTTACGAAATAGCCTCCACTATGTTCCTCTCTTTCTCCAACCTTCTTCTCAATTTGAAGCCCTCTATTGGAGCTCGGGTTGAACACTTCGGCATTTCCTTTGGCCGTGCACCTGTGGAATCCTCCACCCCCACACTCATCTACGACGGCACACTAACTGACAAAGGTTTTGTAGTGTGCGGATGGAGTTCTCATTCTTGATAAGCGAAGAGTTATTCATCATCCTCGACCCTCATTTTCGGGTCCACCGCTTTCAAGTCAATCACCGCTCCACTCAGGTGGCAGAATAACCGGCCCAAGATCAGGGTACCTGATGTCAACTTTGAAAATCTAGAAGACAATAAAATCGGAGTATAATAAATTTACCTACTTTCATGAGAAGGTCCTCTATTATTCCATGGTGTCACTCGCGACTTGTCAGCAGCTGCAACATTAACCTTGTCGGCCTCAGTTTTCCCAACCCCAGGGTGTTGAATAAGGATAGGGGCATTAGATTAGCGTTTGCCCCTAAATCACACAAAGCTCGTAGCACCTCGGCTTTACCAATTTGTATGTAGGTAAAGCTCCTGCACGGTCTTTGAGCTTCTTTGGCATTGCTCAATACCCTGTGACTGCACTCCTCAGTCAGTGCTACAGTCTGGACGTCACCAATCTAACTTTGTTCGCCATCACGTCCTTCAAGTATTTATGACTTGGGCATTCCTGCAAGACATCAATAAAATGGGGTATGTGCAGTTGCACGAGCTCTCAAGAACTTTTGAAACTTCCCATTCCTCCTCCTTGCTCTTCTTGAATTTATGAGGGAATGGTGGTGGTGAAATTCTTTGTGATGGCTGCAATGAAGGTTGCACATTTTGTTTCCCGACACTCTAATTCACTACCATGTCGGTGGATGTCCTGGTCTATTATTTGCGGCTGCTGTGCTTTCACCAGCTCTTTGGGCGCTGCATAAACTAATTGCTTTCCCGCTTCTAAGACTGATGGCGTTGATCTGTCGGGGTTTAGGATCTCGCGTCGCTGCTAATCCCCCTGCAACCTCGTATTACGAGCAAGCGCTACTCCGACCCAATTGTGTTTCAAGATTGCGGGTGGCTATTTCTTTGATTCATTAAGTCTGTTACCATCCTCACTGATTTTCCAGCTAACTTGATTTTGGTCTCCATAATTTTCTGCAATGTTTCCTCAATGCTGCTGCGAACTTGCCCACATCATTCTGCCTATTAACGTCTTTAGCTACATTGAGGTTGCATAAAATTCTGCTTTTTGGTTTCCACCCAAGAAAAATTCAGGTGGCTCTTGCCAATTCCTGTTGGAGTTGTTCCCCAAAATTCTGATTCTATGCATGACCAACAAAATTGACTGATTTCGGATTGGCTCCACAGGATTCTGCATTGTGCCCAGTATTACCACAAATTTCACACCAACTAGGAGCTTGATGAGGTGCATTAACGTGGCCTGGTGTTGGTTCATACTCGATTTGTTAGGCGGAGTCATCATCCCGATGTTGGGCAAAAGCTAACTGTGCTGCCAAGGCATTCAAACCATTTACTTCTATCAACCCTGATCTCTTTCTTTGCCCCTCTCTCGATGACCAGTGCCACTCTGGATTTCCTTGTGCAGTGCTGTTCAACAAAGTGTACAACTCATCATATGTCTTCTCCAAGGCTTGCCCACCCGATGCGAGAGTCTAACAATATTTTTGTGAGGGTCTAGACTTTCTACAAAGAGTATGGGCCAGCACTTCATTTGATTGCTGGTGATGGGATAGTCTCTGCAACAATGACTTGAATCTTTCCCAAGTCATATATAAGTTCTCATCAGACTTACCAGCAGGCCCGAGTATTTCACTTCTCAACTGCGGTTTTACCTGAAGGAAAGAATCTGATAAGGAACTTCCTAGCCAAGTCATTCCATGAAGTTATGGAGTTCGGTGGCTCAGCCTTCATCCACTTTTCGCCTCTCCCACAATGAGAATGGGAAGAGGGTTAGCGGAAGTAAATACGTGGACACGCCAATGGGGACAAACGTGTCACTAATCTCTAAAAAACTCTGTAGTGCTGCTGCGGGTCTCATGTGCCATTCTAGTGAATTGACCACTAGAATGTAACGGCTGCACCATGCTCTTGTTTTAAGCTCAAAGTTCCCTCCAGTTAGGCTTTTACGGATACTAGAGGTCACGTTCATCGCTAGTGGGATGGCACTTAATGACCAGTGCATTTGCCATTGTTTCCGATGATAGTTGTGCTTGTCCAGCGGGTGGTTGTTGTTGCACCTTTCTTGAAGTCTCTTCAGCTTTGGTCTAGAGCTACTCTCCTTTGCAAAGGATTTGACGTTCGGAGTTCAAGCAAGCGATTCCACAAGCTCTCTGTTTCTAGCCGGCTCGGCGAAGGGACAGCATCACACAAATAAGCAGACTAAACCAGTTTTTCTCAACATGAAAATTCAAAAATCACACAAAATAGATACATTATCAAAAATTCGCCGAGTCCCCGGCGACGGCGCTAAAAACTTGATGTACGCCCGTGTAAAGCGCGTCCTTGAAGTATGCAATTCGTACAGTAATATAGTGGCTCTTTTGAACCGGAATGTCGAACCCACGGGGCCTGGACCCATTCCTCTAACTATCCATTTCAAGTGTAATCTTAAATAATGAAAATGTTGGTTATAGACGTTTTCGATGGAGATTTAATTAAGCCTAGTGTTGGTCGGCAAATATTACGAAATCACTCTAGGAGCAACATAGAGTTAAAACCCCGAGATAATCATGCGACACTATGATTTGCAATGGGTTAAGCATGGAACTATCAATTGTTATTTCACATAGTTAGAATTGCATGTTCATGGTCTTTCGAGCCTCTAAACACGGCAAACTAGCCTCACTACATCATTATGGCGGGATGCTAATTTCTAGTTCGCGGGCGATTAATTATGTTGTGGTTTATGGGAAAGCGATTAGGAAATTTCGTGCGTCTAACCATTTAACTCGCTTAGCCTGCAACTACTTCTTCAGTGGTGATGTGATAATCCTAAATTGGTCTCTTAATAACCTAGTTTCTCAACCAAGCAAGGTGTGAGCTATATTTCTATCTAAACACGAAATTATATCGCGAGATACAAAACATGCTCCTCACAATCTCATGTCCTGAACTAGGTAATTCTTTCTCTTTCTCAAGCCATTGCCCAAGATAACGTATAATATGCTTTCATGGCGATCAATCATAAAAACAAGCAACAATCTAGAATGCAAGATGAAAAAAACAATCAATAACTTAATTCCAAAACAATTTCATAAAATCACAATCATAATTCATGGCTTCAACCTAGAGGAAGGGTTCTAGCCATTCATGTTCGTAAACCACAACTAAACTACTACTAAACTACATACTTACAAGAAATTGTAGATGAGAACCAGGTTTGCCAAACCCTAGCTGAGTTCTCCCACTTCTCCCTTCACTCCTAGGTAGTTTTCTAGAATAAAATCGTGACCAAATGGAATTAGGAGCTAAGGGACCTACTTATAGTAAATGGAAAACATTTGCATAATTTAGCCTGTCATAGAAAGGCTCCATGTCACAAAGTGTATCGTGGAGCACTGCCTATGTGACACGGAGGTAGCGCGAGGCTCTGAAATCACTCAAAAGAAATCGACCCTAGCGGCCTTCGTGCCGCGTTGGCGGCGTGTCACGGCCCGGCAGGCGAGCGCGTTGACACTCCTCTAGCGCGGAGCTGGCGTGGCCGCGTTGCGCGCTGGTGCTGCCTGCCTGCCGCATCTGCTCGCGTGCAGTGCAATGTGGCACGGCGCTGGGCGCGGCGCCTTATGCAGTGGCAGCACATCTTTGGCGCGGCTTGACCTTGCCATGGCCTACTCCTTTCCGACTTTCGCCCGTTGCTTTGACTCATTCCTTTCCTTCACCAACATAAATTAGTTCCTCAAAATCCTTCGAAACCTACAAAACAAGGACTAATCATGTTGGTTAGCACATATATTCACATTTATATAAAAATACATGAAAATGTATAAAATAACTTAGATGAACAAGCCTAATTTAAGTTATAAGCGTCCACTCAGGCATGCTATTTTTGCCCGAGATCACTGGATTAGTCTATTTACCTTTACAGATTATTATTTACCTTGTTAGTCTCTTCGATTGCTTTCTTCTTGACTAGATGTTTTATATACTCTTTAGTATGATCCTACTAAGTTAGCCAAATTCATAGTTAAGGATGGCAAGTTATTGTTGCATGTTTACTGTTATACTAACCTTTAAGCAGATACCATCTTATTGGCAATAATCGGAGGTCCCATTTGTAGGATGAAAGGAGGCTACCGAAATTATTCTAATGTTATTTATCTTAATATGCCGTAGTTCATTAATTCTATTTTATTTTTAATATTGATTTAATATAAATATGATAATAGTGAAGGGGTTTATGGGGGTTGTGGGTTTGTATGTTTTTTTTTTAAAATACTAGCTTCACCTAAAAGCATGTTCATAGGATTTTAATGATATATGCAACAATAGAAATCATGCTCCGCGGGGATTTAATTTTAATAATATAATACAGCAATAGAAATCATGCTCATAGGGATTTAATTTTAATAACAGATGCAACGTTAGAAATCATGCCTATAGGAGTATGAAGATTTTAGCCATACGCTGAAAGCTAAACAATTTGATTTGAAGCTCTTGTGTTTAAATTTAAGTAAGTTTATGTATAGGAATTATTTTAGTCATTTTGAATTCTTAATCAGTTTTATCTTAATGACACTGGCATGTTTAACAAAGCTATATTTTATCAATACTAATAAGTAACAACTTGTTTGAATCAAACTTGGTGATTATTGGTTAATTGTTTTATAGGTCACATGTTGTCCATATCGATGAACCTCACAATAATTACTTTGATATTAGGATACTTACGTTTTGTTATTAATTAATGCTGCCCATGCCTTTTTAGAAATCATGTCCATAGGATTTGCAATCTATTGCACTTGTTTGAATAATCACTTAATATAGAGGCCATGTGAGGCCTTTTATGCCTTCTTGTTTTGTTACTTGTTTGCTTGCATTAATCACCTTTTAAAAGCCTAAGTATGCTCTAGACCCAAAAATCTGAATTTAGTAGTCCATCGCCTCTTGGACATTAAGATTGGGGCGGAGTAGGCACATATTAAGGCGTTAGTCTCTTCCATAGATCGCTTGAAGCAACAACAATTAAATTGATTGGGCGGGTAGTGGGAAATGATGATACGTACCTTTGAATAATCTGAGGAAATCTAAGCAGTTACAGTATTATTTAAGTCATGAGGAGTGATCCATTAGGTTAAAAAACCCTCTTTCTGTGAAAGAACTACGTTTGACCTAATTTCTTTCGGAAATATGTAAGCCTCTTGAGGAGTTAGGTCTAAGCTTTAAAATTTTTATTTGTTTGTCTTGTAATTGTTTCTTTTGATTTATCATTTCACCTTTATCTGTCAATCATTATCTGCATAAATTGTTAGATTTTCTTTTAATGATTCTTCTATTTCATCACCTAGTTTATTTAAGGTATTTCTACACCAAAGTTAAAATCAATTTTATTTGATCACTTAGTAAATTCTCCACATAATAATGAATCCGAAAGGGACCCACATTTGTGGACCTCGAAGGTGCTAACACCTTCCTTTCGAGGTGACCCGAACCACTACCCGACTCTGGTGACCTAGGCTAGTATAACGGGCCGTTAGGTTGTACGGTGTCCTAGCACCTCAAATCGTTAGGTGGCGACGCTCTTCTATTTCAATAACCCTTAAAAGAGTTGTCACGTGTCGAATCCGCTTCCCGCGAGGAAAATGGGAGACACGAAAGCATGGCGACTCTGCTGGGAAGAAGACTTTAGGTTCTAACCAATACGTGGTTGTTTTATGTGGGAATTTCATATTCTACTTGCATGCATATTTGTTTTTAAATTTATTCGATTCATTTTCAAGGTTAAAATTTCCTTACTTACATATCTATTTTGGTATGTTCTACTTGTCAATCTGCCTTGCTTGAATTATTTTATTTCACATGATTAATTCCTTTCCTTTTTTTTCTTTTGCCCTTTATTTTTGGTTTTGTTAATTTTTTTTAATCTCCTACCTTTATTTCCCTAATTATTCACATGCACACACACGAAAATAATTTCGTGGTTTCCTGATTCACTGTTAATACCTGTGTCGAATGTCTCGTGATTTGGTCGATCAGCGGTGCGTCGACGGTCATGAGCTTTCTCACTCTCAAGTTGTCCGCTTGAGGGAACCGTGTCTAAACCTATTCGCATTCATATATCTTGATCGTGTATCCCTTTGCTAAGAGATAAGCATCATCTCAAACCTAAAAATGCGACGTCCAGGCACGTCATAAATTTAGCGAAACCTTGTTTTGAGTCTTAAGGGATTTTTGTATCCCGAAAGGTACATGCATTATACGTAATATTTAAATATTTCTTTCACTTATCTCCTTCCTTGTTTAAATTATATTTTTCCTTGTTTAACCTTTTTCCCTTGTTCTCTTCTGGGTTTCCTTATTTAAATTATTTACTATATGTGTAGTCCCCTCCTATTTTTCTCATGTGCTTTCTTGTTCAAAGCTAGTGTTCAAAGCTAGTATTTCATGTTTAGTCATTTTCAATTATCTCTTTATATGACCTGACTTAGGATATATTCATTCTATCCTCTTTGTTTGTTTTGACGTTTTTACTTATTGCTTCTCTTGACTACTTATTATGCCTTATGTGCTAATTGTTATTATTTTTGTAATTCTCATTCCGCTCATATTTCCCCCACTTGGGAATCTCTCACTATCACACACTGTATACGCGAGTTATGCTCTGCACTTCTCTAAAATCCTTTCAAAACTCATTTAGAGAATTGGCATACGTGGAATGAGTCGAGGGTTTTACTACCATGTGACCACACGCTTTTTCACATAAGAATTTTTCGATCTGCCTACCCAACTCTTAGAAATCTATGTTAAGTCATGCATGCATTATCCCTAAGAGGTCTCGATATCCTTGGTATCTTGAGATCATTAGTTTGACTTTGCCCGAAGTCCAAAAATATTTACAATATCAAAAAGGACATTATCATGTTTATTTGCATTTTTTGAGAGACAAATACGTCTAAATACATGGACTATTTGTTCCTTAGGAAGAAAAGGCAAAACTAACCTTTTTATAATGCAGGTTGTAATGAACCAATTTCATGCCGTTTAAGCTATGATTAATCCGAAATAAGAAGGAGCATTTTATTTAAATTATAGCTTCATTTCTCTTGTAATAGTTCATTTTAAAAAATTAAAGAAAATTATTCATATTGGATATTTTAGCGAGAGAAAATAGAATGATATATTATGGCATATTTGTCTCTCAAATCCGTTAGGCTTACCTATGGCACAAAGAGGTCACAATACATTAGGACGCATGAATTATTTGTTATATGTTAATTTGAGATATATTCGTGTAATTGTTTCTTATTTTATTTTCCTTCATCCGTTGATTCCTAATCTTTATATAATTCTAAAATTATCTCATGTTTATTCCATATAACCCACACTTTTAAGCCCAAAACATACAATCCCGTAACCTTGCCCAAATTTTCTTTCATCAATGTTGATTTATGTGTCTTCCAAAATAGCCTCTTTAGTATTCATAATTTATTTGTTCAAATTAAATCCTATAGTCTGCATTAGTTTATCCTTTTGCCACTAAGGTTTTGACATTCTCTTAAAGCTCTCACAATTTCGATTCATTTTTTTAAGCATGAATCACTATTTTTATTTACCATTATGTGTCACCTTTCGCTTAAATATCAAGAATTTGATTGTCCGGCATAAGTCGACATTGCTCATTGCACCAGCTTGCTAAATCCTTTTGCAATATCACCATTTCAAATCTTAACTCTCTAATAGTCGTTAATCGCGAGTTTTGTCACCCTCATCCGCATCATGCTATAAATTTGTTGTGTCAAAGCTTAAATTTACTTATCTT
>JACEIK010001942.1:213708-227778 GCA_018107945.1 Datura stramonium
GGAGTATGACGATTTTAGTCACTTCTGCTAGAAAGCTAAAACAATTTGATTTGAAGCCCTTGTGTTTAAATTTTACTAAGTTTACGTATAGGAATTATTTTCGGTCCGCATTTTGAATTCTTAATCAATTTGTTCTTAATGACACTGGCATGTTTAACAAAGCTGTTTTTTATCCAATCCCCTAATAAGTAACAACTCGTTTGAATCAAACTTGGTGATTATTAGTTAATGTTTATAGGTCACATGTTGTCCATATCAATAAACCTCGCAATAAATTACTTGATATTAGGATACTTACGTTTTGTCATTAATTAATCTGCTCGTGCCTTTTTAGAAATCATGTTCATAGGATTTTCAATCTATTTGCACTTGTTTGAATAATCACTTAATATAGAGGCCATGTGAGACCTTTTATGCTAACTGTTTTGTTACTTGTTTGCTTTCATTAATCACCTTTTAAAAGCCTAAGTATGCTCTAGATCCAAAAATCCGAATTTAGTAGTCCATCGCCTCTTGGACATTAAGATTGGGAAGGGTAGACACATATTGAGGCGTTAGTTTCTTCCACTTAGATCGCTTAGGCTTAATAACAATTAAATTAATTAGGCGGGTAGTGGGAATTGATAGTCTGTACCCACTGAATAATACGAGCAATCTAAACAGATTGCGAAATATTATTTAAGTCGCAGGGGGTGATTCCGTTAGGTTAAAAAACCCCCTCTTTTTGTGAAAGAACTACGTTTGACCTGATTTCTTTCGGGAATACGTAGGTGCCTCTTCGAGGTTCGGTCTAAGCTTTAGAATTTTTATTTGTTTGTCTTGTAATTGTTTTTTTTTATTTATCATTGTACCTTTATCTGTCAATCATTATCTGCATAAATTGTTAGATTTTCTTTTAATGATTCTTTTATTTCATCACCTAGTTTATTTAAGGTATTTCTACATAAAAGAGTTAAAATCAATTTTATTTGATCACTTAGTAAATTCCCCACAAAATAATGAATCCAGAAGGGACCCACATTTGTGGACCTCGAAAGGTGCCTAACACCTTCCTTTCGAGGTGACTTGAACCCTTACCCGACTCTGGTGACCTAGTCTAGTATAACAGACCCTTAGGTTAATACGGTGCCCTAACGCACCTCAAATCGTTAGGTGGCGACTCTTCTATTTCAATAACCCTTAGAAGAGTTGTCACGTGTCGAATCCCGCTTTCCGCGAGGAAAATGGGGCGCGACAGGTACTATAATACTTATCAAAATAGCCTGCTACACCATGAACGAATCTACTCACCCGTGCCTTCTGAGCAGCCACTAACTCTGGGGAGTACATTGATAGGCGGGTGAACTAAAGGGCATACTCTTGAACTGTCATCCTCCCTTGCTTAAGTTTTACGAACTCAGCTGCCTTTAGCTCCCCTAATCTCACGAGGGAAGAACTGATCTAAGAGTGCAACATGGAAGTTTTCCTAAGTGACAGGGTCCGCTCCGGTGACCCTACTATCTTTCCATTGTTGAGACTAGATTTGTGCGACCCCTTTCAATTTGTACAAGGACAACTCCGCGTGCTCCACTCCATTCACCCCCATGACTAGGGTGATCTTTACAATTTCATCTATGAACTCATGTGGGTCCTCATCCACTTTTGACCCGAGAAACTCTTGCGGGTTCATTCTCAAGAAGTCTTGGACTCGAGCCACCGATGTATTGCCTTTTTGCAGAACATGTGCAATTGCCGGCTGATTGACCTGAGCGGTCAAGGCCTACACAAGAATCTGATAGCTGCTCGAAACTCGCATGGGCAACTGGCTCAGGTACTTGGCGCTCCTGATCTGGTGGGGCCTGCTGGTGCATGTTTCCATTGCCATCCTCGTGGCCTTCTCCATTCCCATTCATTCTACCTTTCATTCTTTGGGCAGCAATGATTTTGAAATCGCGAATAGCACGAATTACAAGGTTAGGGAGACATTTCATCGCACGATATAGATCATGAAAGAAGAGAACATTTCCTAAATGTCTCCTAGGTTCTTCGTCATAAATGTGGTGCGCTTCATACCCATGAAAAAGGCTCTACTTAACGCGGCTTTCAGACACCCAAGGATACTTCATACCTATTTCTCTAATACCAAGTTTTCCACGACCTGAACGGAGGCCCCGATCGCAACACAGGAAAAGGAGCCCCGAAAGACTCCAAGTCAGCCCATGACATGAACATATATCTAACTAAAAAAATAGAAGAATCAACAAAGCAATCATAGTGGAAATCTAGATTAAACATAACATCAAAATACACAATTTGAAGTTGAATACAACCATATGTCTGAGAAGCCTCTAAACATGACTAGTTGATGGGACAGGACCCTAACTAACTCAAAAAGCTCAAACTAAAAATACATGAAGAAACTCTGAATAAACTAGTCCGTGGTAGATGAGGACTCACCCACGACGTACGATGCGATCTCAGAAGACTGACTAAGAGTGGGGCTGAACTTGAGAGCCGGGTCCTGTATCATGAAATGATACAACATAGAGTATGTAGTCAGTACGTTTTATGTACAGAGTATGTAAGGTTAGTAAAACCGCTTAAGTAAGTAAAATCATTTAAAGACAATGCATATGTAAAACATAGACATTAATAATCTGATAGCAGGGCTTGCATGAATTCTTTCTTAAATCATGATCTCATCATAACATAACATACTTCATAGCTAAATCAATTGACTCAAAGATGAAATCTTATGTTTATAAGTGAAATTGAAGATTGAGTCCAACCTGCTTTAGAACATATATAGATATAGAAATCTCATAAATGATAAACATGCAAAACTTAAATCATGAGGAACAATGGGAGACTTGTCTTTTTACCGACATACCACGATAGAGCTTATGTGGTCCCAGCTATCACACTCAAGTGGGTAGAGTCATCCAAAGCCTTGCCAGGGCTAGGGACGATACCATGATATCGATATCAAGCTCGTGGGCCAATAGGGACGGGATATCTCACAAGGTAGGTCCCGAAGTGACATATATGTATATACCTATGTTGGCGCATGGTTCTGAGTCATAGGGTGATCAACCTTTAGCCTACTCGGTGCTAGACACTACTCCTAAAAACATAAATATGCTCTACGTTGTTATTCAACAAAGCTCAACATCTTCTATTGACAAAGCTCAACCATCAAATACATTTCAAATATGAAATCATGCATATGGAAAGCTTTAACGCACACCATACCACAAGCTGAAAGATAATTGGAAGTCTTTGCTCCAAAACCATGTCGTAAGCTTAATTCAGAAGATCATAAATCATACTTTGAACATGTGGGAATTGCCCAAAGCTTTATCATGCTTGGAAATACTCAATTCAGATTGAAAACATTATTATAAACATAGGTATCTTGAAAACATATTCTTCATCATAATATCTCATCATCATCTCACATTCATCACAAATCTCATCTTTCATGAACTTTTCATCAATGGGCTTTTTAATTCATAAAGCAAGAAACATGATTTTTAATTGAAAACATTATAAAATTTGCCCATACTTCATAATTCAATGGAAGAAACATATTTAAATCATACCCATGTAAAAAAATACAAAATTCATGCATTAGGTTAAAACCCCATAGATTAGATATAAAACATTCTTGATTTAGAGAAGGATTGGGCATGGGTGTGAAAGAAATCGCCCATTCATAACCCTACATACCTGTTGGTGGTTGATTCTTACACTTCTTTGGTAGCCCAAGATGAAATTGAAGGGAAATTGAAGAGCACTAAGATTAATCACCCTCTCTCACCTTCTACCTTGCATGCATGAATGTAATGGCCTTAAATGAACTTAACCCCTTTAAAACTCAGCATTCATAACTCAAAACAACGTAGTTTAGGCCTTAGGATCATCGCAATTACAAAAAAGCTCTTACTAAACTTGCAGAAAATAACTGCCAGATGGTCCCAACGAGGGACCTAACGACTCGTCCTCTATGGCCATGACTCGTAGCATGACCCATGACGTACACTACCTCAGCCTCAATAAAATTTATTCCCTTCATGGTCACGATTCACCCCACGAATCTTGGGGATTGACCATGACTCATGGGGTCCTCCCGATAAGTGCACTGCCTCTCTTCTTCTCTTTTCTTGCTCACCCACCCCACGACTAACCTAACTACTCGTGGGGCCTGACCACAAGTCGTGGTCATGCCCATGGGGATCCTATTTCCCAAATTGAAAACTCATCACCTGGGCCTCCCCACGAGTCACATCACAACTCGTGGGCTTCTGTCATAGGTCTCCTCATGACTCATTTTGTGCCTGATGCCAGATTTTAAGTTTTTCTCTATTTCAACTCCCGATCTTATCGTTGGGCTTCTAGGGTATAACAATATCTCCCCCTTGGGAACATTCATCCTTGAATGTTGGAAAACATACACAAAATTATAGAAATTAAATTATCATATTCATATACTGATCATTTAAACTGAAAACAGACGGGATGACTATCTCCGATTCAAACTAAACAACTGATCTGAATTTACGAATCATACATACATCCATATTCATTAAAAAAACTTGGTCACATGAACTGAACATGAAAACTAAATAGAGTTTGAGAACAAAATTGATACCTAAAGCTAGAACTGAGTCGGTAGAGAATAAATATGGGTATCTAGCTGACATATCCGCTTCGGCTCCCCACGAAGCTCCCTCAACATGCTGATTCCTCCATTACACTTTAACTGATGCTATTTCTTTGTTCCTTACCTTTTGAAATGGATGATCCAATATTTCTACCGGAACCTCCTCATAATTGTGGTTGCCTTTTACACCAACACTGTCCACCGAGACGACTAGAGCTAGATCACCAAACACTTCTTCAAGAGCGACACATGGAATATAGGGTGTGCAGAATCTAATTCTGAGGGCAACTCCAATTCATAAGCCACCTTGTATACACGTCTCACAATTTGATACGGGCCGACATAGAGGGGACTAAGTTTCCCCTTCTTTTCGAACCACATCACTCCATTCATGGAAGACACCTTCGGAAATACCAAATCATCAACTTCAAATTCTAATTCCCTTCTCACATCAGCATAAGACGTTTGGCGACTCTAGGATATTTTCAACCTGTCCCTTATCAACTGACCCTTCTACATATCCTCGTGAATCAAATCTAGTCCTATCATTGCCGCTTCGCGCGCCTCAAACCATCCAATGGGCAACATGTACCTCCGCCCATATAGAGCCTTGAACGGTGTCATCTGGATACTGGAATTATAGATGTTATTGTACGCAAACTCGATAAGTGGAAAATGATCATTCAATCTAACTCTAAAGTCAATCACGCATGCTCTCAACATGTCCGTGAGGGTTTGGATTGTTCGTGTCGTTTGACTATCCGTTTGCGGGTGAAATGTTGTGCTGAGCTTAACCTGAGTACCAAGTCCTCTTTGAAACGACTTCCAAAATTGAGAGGTGAATGGAGTACCTCTATCTAAAATGATGGATAAGGGAACTCCATGCAATCGAACTAGCTCTTGGACATATAATTTGGCATAATCCTCCGCGGAATCCATGGTTTTGACCAGAAGAAAATGAGCGGCCTTGGTCAACCTGTTTGCCACAACCCAAATGGAGTCATATTGCCAGCGAGTGCGAGGCTAACCTATGATGAAGTCCATGATGTTCTCTTCCCACTTCAAAGTAGGAATACTAATATCCTAAAGCACGCCTCCCGGTATCTGATGCTCAACCTTTACTTGCTCACAGTTTTAACACTTTGCTACGAACTCCGCGTTGTTTTTTTTCATGCCATTCCACCAACAGACTTCTCGTAAGTCATAGTACATCTTGGTGGCACCTGGATTGATTGAATATCTGGATCTGTGAGCCTTGTGAAACTTCCGATTCCTTAAATCATCAACACGCGGAACACATAGGCGACCCTGGTACCGAAGCACACCATCTCCCCCTTTGGAGAAGACCTCCACCTTCTGATTTTGAATGGATTCCTTTAACCTTACCAAAATCGGGTCCTCATCTTGCCTAGCTTTTACATCAGTCACCAAGGACGATTCTAATTTGTTCTAAACAACAACACCGCCATCGGTCGAGTCAACCAACCTAACTCCTAACCTTGCAAGTCGATGTACATCGTTCACCAGCTCCTTTTTCCCCTCATCCACATGAGACACACTCTCCATAGAGAGTATACTAAATGCGTTTGCTACTACATTAGACTTGCTCGGATGGTATAGCACGCTCATATCGTACTCCTTTAGTAGCTCTAACCACCTCCTTTGTTGAAGATTGAGATCCTTTTGCATGAACACATATTGTAAGCTCTTATGGTCCATAAACACATCCATGTGGACCCCTTACAAATAGTGTCACAATATCTTCAAGGCGAATACCACCACAACCAACTCAATATCATGGGTAGGGTAATTCTTCTCGTGGACTTTTAGATGTCTAGAGGCATATGCTATAACCTTCCCGTGCTGCATTAACACACACCTGAGTCCGATCCTTGAAGCATCACAGTACACCACAAACCCATCGGTACCCTCCGGTAGAGTTAACACCAATATTGAAGTAATTCGAGTCTTCAACTCTTGGAACCTCTTCTCAAAAGCCTCCGACCATTGGAACTTCACTGTCTTCTGGGTCAACTTGGTCAAGGGTGCTGCAATCGATGAGAAACCTTCCATGAACCTTCGATAGTATCCAGCTAAACCCAAGAAGCTTCTTATAGCTGAAGGATTCACTAGTCTAGGCCAATTCTTCACCATTTCTATTTTCTGAGAGTCAACCTTTATGCGTTCACTTGATACTACATGGCCCAAAAATGCTATGGAGTTCATGCAAATAATTGGTGATCCTTGAGAATCTGAAGCACTATTCTCAAATGAGTGTCATGCTCCTCTCGCTCTGAGAGTATAACATGATGTCATCAATAAACACAATCACAAACATATCCAAGTACGGCTTGAACACCCTGTTCATCAAGACAATAAAAGCTGTAGGAGCATTTGTTAGTCCAAAAGACATAACTACAAACTCATAATGGCCATACCACGTCCAGAAGGATGTATTCGGGATGTCACCCTCTCGAGCTCTGAGATGATGGTACCTGGACCTGAGATCTATCTTTGAGAAACACTTGGTACCCTGAAGTTGATCAAAAAAATCATCAATCCTGGGTAGAGGATACCTGTTCTTGATGGTGACTTTTTTCAATTATAGATAGTCAATATATATCCAAAGAGAACCACCTTTCTTTCGGACAAATAGAACTGGTGCACCCCATGGAGACTTTCTTGGCCTAATGAAACCCTTATCTAACAGGTCCTTTAACTGATCTTTCAACTCATTTAGCTCGGTTGGAGCCACTTTGTAATGGGGAATAGATATAGGCTTCGTGTCGGGAATAAAGTCAATACCAAAATCAATCTCCCGCTCTGGCCAAATTCTCGGCAATTCATCAGGAAAGACTTCTGGATACTCACGTACTACGTGAATAGACTGGATAGTCAGGGTCTCAGATGTCGCATCCATAAAACAAACTAGATGGTACACACAACCTTTAGAGATCATCTTTCTGGCTTTAAGGTAGGAAATGAGATGACCTACAGGCACAACAGAACTACACTTCCATTCTAGAACTGGCTCACCTAGAAATCTGAACTCTACTGCTCTGGTTCTACAATTCACTGAGGCATAATATGAAAATAGCCAATCCATGCTGAGGATAACATCAAAATCGATCATGGATAACTCTATCAAATCTGCTGAGGTGACCTTCTAAAGGACTAAGATTGGGCAACCTATACACTCGTCTAGCTATACCTGAGTCACGTACTAGAGTAGAAACTAAGAAGGATTTTGACAAGACTTCGGGACTGACTTCAAAGCTACTGGCCATATAAGGTGTCACAAAAGACAAGGTAGCCCCCAGATCTACCAAAGCATAAACATAAAGATGGAAAATTCGTAACATACCAGTGACTACATTCAGGGAGACCTCCTGCTCCTGGCGGGATGCTAAGGCATAGAATCTGTTCTGGCGCTGACCACCACCTGTGCTAGTAGAAGCCCCCTGATGTGTTAAGCATGCAGGAGGGGCTGCTGAACCATAATATGGGACTCGGCCCCTATCATGAGCCTGTCTCGCTGCTGGACAATCTCTGAGCATGTGTTCGAGATTCTGACACCAAAAACAAGCACCTATACCTGCTAAGCACTGGCCCGTGTGCCGTTGACCACATCTGCAGAAAGATAGAATACTAGAATTTGAGGGTCTTTTGCTCTGGTCCGTTGAGCCTGATGCTCGCCCTCTCTGATCGTGCGTCGGTCTGGATGGCACACTCAATGCTAAATATGTTGCGGCTGAAGATCTCTGGTGCGTATTCTGTTTGTGCCCACCACCTGACCTCGACTGTGAGAATCTGTGGTCATCGATCCTGCCTCTCTTGGCCTCCCTCTCTCTTAGATGTGCCGCCTCCATCTGCTGGGCGTATAAGACTATCCAAGGGAAGTCCATCTGATGTGCTGCCTCTATCAAGTCCTGGTGAAGCATAGCGGTCCTACAATTCTTATCCAAATAGCCTTCTACACCATGAACGAATCTACTCAATCGCGCCCTCTGATCAGACACTAACTCTGGGGTGTACTTCAATAGGCAGGTTAACTCAAGGGCATACTCCTGCACTGTTATTCTCCCTTGCTTCAAATTTACAAACTCATCTGCCTTCAGCTCCCTCATCTCACGAGGGAAGAACCGATATAAGAATGCAACATGGAACTCTTCCTAAGTGATAGGGCCTGCTCCTGCGACCCTATTATCTTTCCATTGGTGAAACCAGATGTGGGCCACCCCTTTCAATTGGTACGAGGCCAACTCCGGGCGCTCCACTCCATTCACCCCTATAACTTGGGAGATCTTAGCAATTTCATCTATTAACTCGTGCGGGTCCTCATCCACTTTTGACCTGAAGAACTCTAGCGGGTTGATTCTCAAGAAGTCTCGGACTCGAGCCACTGCTGCATTGAAATTTTGTGGAACATACGCAACTGCCTGTTGATTCACCTGAGCGGTCAAGGCCTACGCAAGCATCTGAATTGCTGGTCAAAACTCCGCATTGGCAGCTGGCTTTAGTGCCTGGTGCTCCTGAAGTGGCGGGGCCTTCTGGTGCCCGTTTCCATTTCCATCCTCATGGCCTTCTCCATTCCCATTCCTTCTACTATTCATTCTTCAGGGTTCCATGATTCTGCAATCACGAATAACATGAATTAGAAGGATAGGGAGAAATTTCATCGCACGACATAGATCATGAAAGCAGGGAACATTTCCTAAATGTCTCGTAGCTTCTTTGTCATAAGTGTGGTGTGCTTCACACCCATAAAAAATACTCTACTTAACACAACTTTCAAACACCCTATGACACTTCAAACCTATTGCTCTGATACCAAGTTTGTCATGACCCGAACGAAGGCCCGATCACAACACGGGACAAGGAGCCCCGAAAGACTCTAAGTCAATCCATGGCAAGAACATATATCTAACTCAAACAATAAAAAAATCAGCAAGGTAATCATAGCGGAAATCTAGATTAAACATAACATCAGAATACACAATCTGAAGCTGAATACAACCATATGTATAAGAAGCCTCTAAACATGACGAGTTGATGGGACACGACCCCAAAAAACTCAAAAAGCTGAAATTGAAAATACATGAAAAAATATCTAAATAGACTAGTCCTCGGGAGATGAGGACTCACCCACGATGTATGATGCAATCTCAGAAGACTGACTAAGAGGGGGGCTGAACCTGAGAGTTGGGTCCGATATCATGAAATGATACAACATAGAGTATACGGTTAGTGCGTGGAATGTACCGAGTATGCAAGGTAAGTAAAACCGCTTATGTAAGTAAAATCATTTAAAGACAATGCATAATGTAAAACATAAACATTAATAATTTGAGAGTAGGGCTTGCATGCATTCTTTCTGAAATTATGATCTCATCATAACATAACATATGTCATAACTGAATCGATTGACTAAAGCTAAAATCTGATATTTATAAGTAAAACTGAATATTGAGTCAAACATGTTTTAGAACATATTAGATATAGAAATCTCATGAATGATAAACATGCATAACTGAAATCATGAGGAACAATGGGAGACTCGTCTTTTAACCGACATACCACGATAGAGCTTACATGGTCCCAACTATCAAACTAAAGTGGGTAAACCCGTCCAAAGCCTTGCAAGGCTAGGGACGATACCATGATATCGATATCAATCTCGTGGGCCAATAGGGCTGAGGATATCTCACAAGGGAGGTCCAAAAGTAACATATAAGTATAAACCTATGTTGGCGCGTAGTTCTGAGGCATAGGTTGATCAATCCTTAGCCTACTCGATGCTAGACACTACTCCCAAAAACATGCATATGCTCTACACCGTTATTAAATGAAGCTCAACATCGTCTATTTATGAATCTCAACCAAAAAATACATCTCAAATATTAAATCATGTATAGAAGAAGCTTTAACTCAAACCATACCACAAGCTGGAAGATAATTGGGAGTCGTCGCTCCAAAACCATGTGGTAAGCTTAATTCGAAAGATCATAAAGCATACTTTGAACATGTGGGCATTGCCCAAAGCTTTATCATGCTTGGAAATACTCAATTCACATTGAAAACATGATTATAACATGGGTAGTTTTAAAACATGCTTTTCATCATAATATCTCATCATCACCTTACAGTCATCACAAAACTTATCTTTCATGAACTTTTCATCAATCAACTTTTTAATTCATAAAGCTAGAAAAATGATTTTTAATTGAAAACATTATAAAATTTTCCCATGCTTTATAATTCAATTGTAGAAACACATTTATATCTTACCCATGTAATTAATTAGGAAATTCATGCATTGGATTAAAACCCCATGGACTGGACATACAACATTCATGATTTAGAGAGGGATTGGGCATGGGTGTGAAAGGATCACTCATTCATAACCCTACATACCTGTTGGTGGTTGATTCTTACACTTATTTGATAGCCCAAGAGGAAATTGAAGAGCACTAAGCTTGATCACCCTCTCGCACCTTCTACCTTGCATGCATGAATGTAAATAACCTAAAATGAACTTAACCCCTTGAAAATTCATCATTTATAACACCAAACGACGCCTGTTAGGCCTTAGAATCTTAGAAATTACGGAAAATCCCTTACTAAACTCGTAGAAAATAACTACCAGATGGTCCCAATGAAGGACCTAATGACTCGTCCTCTATGGCCACGACTCGTGGCACGACCCGTGACGTACACTGACCCAGCCTTAATAAATTTTATTCCCTGCTTGGTCACAACTCACCCCACGAATCGTGGGGACTGACCATGACTTGTGGGGTCGTCCTGTCAAGTGCACTGCCTTTCTTCTTCTCTTTTCTTACTCAACCACCCCAGGACTGACCTAACGACTCGTGGGGCCTGACCATGAGTCGTGGTCACACCCGTAAGGATCCTGTTTCCCAAACTGCAAAATCATCACCAGGTCCTCCCCACGAGTCACATCACCACTCGCGGGCTGCTCTCATGGGTCTCCTCATGACTCGTTCTGTGCCTGATGCCAGATTTTATATTTTTCTCCATTTCAACTCCCGGGTCTGATCTTTAGGCTTTTGGGGTATAACAATATGGATTTCCCTCGGATAGTCTTGTACGCCCAGCAGATAGAGGTGGCTCATATGTGAGAGAGGGAGGCCAAGTGGGAAAGGATTGATAGTTATGGATTTTCTTAGCCGAGGTCAGGTGGTGGGCACCGACAGCATACCCAACAGAGATCTTCAGCCCCAGCATCTTCAGTGTTGAGTGTGACATCAAGACTTAGGTATGAACAGAGGGGGCGAGCATTAGGCTCGAAGCGTCAGAGCATTAGACCCGCAAATTCTAGTATCCCAGCTTGCCGCAAATGTGGTCGGGGGAACACGAGCCAGTGCTTGGCAGGTTCAGATGCTTTCTTCGAGTGTGGGAAGCCCAGAAAAATTCTCAGCGACTTCCCAGTAGTGAGACAGGATCATGATGGGGGCCTAGGCACAGCTTCTAGTACAGTAGCCCTTTCCGCACACTCAGCACAAAAGGGGGCATCTACTAGCATATGAGGCAGTCAACACCAAAACAGATTTTATGCCTTAGCATTCCTCTAGGAGCAGGAGGTCTTCTCGGATGTAGTCACTGGTATGTTACAAGTTGTCCATGTTGATGTATATGCTTTGTTACATTCAGGGGCTACCTTGTCTTTTGTGACACCTTATGTGGCCAGTAGCTTCGGAGTCACTCACAAAGTCTTGTGAAAACCCTTCTCAGTCTCTACTCCAGTAGGTGATTCAGTTGTAGCTAGACGGGTGTATAGAGGTTGCCCGGTCTCAGTCCTTCAGAAACTCACCTCAGCAGATTTGATAGAGTTATCCATGACCGATTTCGATGTTATCCTCGGCATGGATTAGTTATTTGAATGTTATGCTTCAGTTAATTTTAGAAGTGGGGCATTAGAATTCAGATTTCTGGATGAGCCAATCATAGAATGGAAGGGTAGTTCAATTGTGCCTGTAGGTTTCTTCTTTTCCTACCTTAAGGCCAGAAAGATGATCTCCAAAGGTTGTATGTACCATCTAGTTAGGGTTAAGGATGTGACGTCCGAGAACCCAACTATCCAGTCTGTCCCGGTAATATGAGAGTGTCTAGAGGTCTTTCTTGATGACCTACTGGGAATCCCTCCCGAGCAAGAGATTGATTTTAGTATTGACCTTCTTCCACAGATGCAACCTATATCTATTCCTCCCTACAAAATGGCTACATCAGAGCTAAAGGAGTTGAAAGAACAGCTGAAGGACATGTTACATAAGGGTTTCATTAGACTGAGCCAGTCCCCATGGGGTGCACCAGTTCTCTTTGTCCGAAAGAAGGATGGTTCTCATTGTATATATATTGACTATCGACAATTGAACAAAGTCACCATAAAGAACATGTATCCTCTACCCAGGATTGATGATTTGTTTGATCAGCTTCAGGGTGCCAAGTTCTTTTCGAAGATAGATCTCAGATCCGGGTACCATCAGCTCAGAGTTCAAAGGAGCGATATCCCGAAGACAGCCTTTAGAATGTGGTATGGTCATTATGAGTTTCTATGTCACGCCTCATAACTGGGGGGGGGAGGGTGCGACTGGCTCCCCATACCTGACTGACTGGGAAACCGACTATATGACATCTATAACTGTAACACTTAGGCCGTCCAGGCCACCTGTCAGAATCAACTGGAGCACAAAATGGACCCATAATGTCTCAATAATACAAGGTAAAGAACTGAAATGCAAACAAGGCTATGAGTATGCTAAACTAAACAACGAAAAGCCGACAAGGCCACAAATTGAATACCATTGTACACACTAAGCCAAAAAGCCTCTAAAGAGTAAACTGACTAATGGACGGAACAGGGCTCTGGCCTACTCATAACTGAAACAAAACTGGTCTTAGCTCTAGAAAGAAAGGAGCATACCAACACATCCACTAATCTCACGAACTGCTACTGCAACTAGCAATCCCGACCTCTACCTGCACCTGCCACACGAACGCAGGTCCCCAGGCAAAGGGACGTCAGTACGAATGAAATGTATTGGTATGTAAGGCAGAAAACTGTAAACATGAAAGATAGCAATGATAACTGAGCCAGAAATAAGGAATAACAACAATCTGGAATCAGGGAAACTGAAACCTGCAAATAAGTCAATACTGAAGTGCAAATGCAACCAAGTAACGCACAAGAAAAACTATAACTGTAATTCCAACAACTAACCAACCATAAATCCATATATAAAATTCGTCCAACCGGTGTACCATACCAAGGAAAAATAAAAGTATCTTCAGCTGATGTATCACACCTGGGTAAAATAAAAATATCTCCAGCCGATGTACCACACCGGGGTAAAATAAAAATATCTCCAGCCGATGTACCACACCGGGGTAAAATAAAAATATCTCCA
>JACEIK010001943.1:28987-43682 GCA_018107945.1 Datura stramonium
GCATAGCATGCAAACGACCAATCCATACCCAAGATAGAGTATCACCTTTTCCATGACTATTTATGTTTGTAAGTAATACTTTTAATTTCTTGTTAGTCCACTATTAATGCCTCGTCAATAGCACACCCCTAGTCATTACTCAAATTGTTACTTCAACGTTGGTTGTCTTGTTGATTGAGTGTTTAGTTGAATTTCAATTGTGATCCTACTTTCCCCCAACATTTACTTTTCTATTTTTAATACAATGATGACATTTAGTTCAATTCTATAGACAACTTATGTGCTATTAATCTCTATTCCCTATGAATTTGACCCCGATTCATGAGTTGGGTAATTATATTGCGACAATCGTTTACACTTTCTCCTAGCGAGGAGTGGATTTAGACGTCATCAAAAACCCCATAGGTGACACCTCCTTAGAAGCATGGCTGGACATTTCGGGAGTAGGCTCATAGGCTCATAGAGGTCTTACTTTTTAATACACGCATTACTTCAAGGCCTTTTAATACTCTTTAAATTGTATCAATACAACAATTATTTACGTACGGCCTCATGAGTAACCAAATCTGATTTTAACTACCAAGACTGTTATGATTATACACAAAATTTATGAAATCTATTATTTATTTAATAGCTCCTCTCTATCCTTTATGATAGAAATGTTTCCACAATCAAGACCAACCCAGAATAAAGTCTCAATAATTCACACATCAATCAATATGGGTCAATTATCAATAATATTCAAATAAGATAAATCATACCACAAGTCACATCAATTCCTCATATAAATATAAGCCTTTAACACAGAACAGAAAATATTACCATTATCTTGCAGTCATAAGGAAACTCAATCAAGACCATGAAATTATGACCCCTCTATATCAAACCTGATCACATGTCAGTCTCTCAATGGTATTTAACCATTTCACGTGTCTGTTACACATCTTCCATATATCTTTCACATATCTGTACGCATAAGCCACAGGGTCTTTTATTTTTCCTTCCAGTCATGACCTGCAGGGGACTCTAGAAATTCATGTACTATACTGACATGGTACGCTCCTATTAATTTTCTCCCTTGGATGCTTCCCGCAAACACAAGGCACTCATATCATAACCGCTCCACTGAGTGCTAACCTTGGGCACGAGCCACTCATATTATAACCTTTTACCTAGATGCTTACCTCGGGCATGAGCCACTCATTTTAGAAGAATGGTGTATTCCTCAATCATCACTTTCTCCATACATAATCGCTCGCTCAGATGCTTACCTCGGGCACGAGCCTCGTATCTAAAGATAAGGATGTATTATCCAACATTTATGAATATATTTCAATATGCTATTAATCAATTATCACATAGGATAAATCATAAGAACACATGGATTATCAAAATAGCAGTTTCAATTCATGAACGATATTCACAATTTTATACAATTTTAGAACTCATTCCTATAGCATAGCTAAATCGCCCAAAATGTCTATTGCAATCACTATCCGAAGACTATCCAAACATTCTCATCAAGTCATAACACCTACAATATATTATACAAAATCTACTCCTCATAACACTGTAACCTACTATTTTCTTAGTTATTCAAGTGTCGTGGTTAAGTCACTGGTCATCATTTTCAATTAATTATATACCACCATGTACTATTCCCAATCTATTGATTCAACTTCTCCACCCCTATCATATAAGGAATTAACAAAATCATCAATTACATTCAAATGAACCCTTTGTGTTTCAAGGTAAATTACTCGGGCCCACATTATTGTCCCCCTCACCATTCTTCTTTCCACTTAATAAGTTACTACCGAATATACAATAATTATCCATTTGTAATCTTAGCTTTAATTACCCGATTTAACTAGCTACGAATCGTATTTATACCCATTCTTTCTTTTCCTCAAATTCCTCCTTAAGGAAACTAACTATACCACCAATTACATCCATAACAACAAAATCAAAAATAATAACATCTACATCACCTACAACTAGGTCTAACTACCCTCACCCTTAACCTTGTCCAATTTATTGAGTTGACTCTAAAAGTCACATCATCCCATAAGACATTACTCTATTTCGTTAAATTAAATCAACTCAATATCTTATACATGGATAAACCTATATATATCAACTCAACACACGTATACGATTCACTAAGCAAGTTTAACCCAAGGTAATTCATAATTTACCTGGTTACCAAGCTTCTAAAAAGAATTTGATTCTTTGTTCTTGACCCGAATCTGGCGTTTTTTAAGAAACTCATCAGGGAGTATGATGGAATCTTGTTCCCTTTAAGACACCATTTTATTTTCTTGGTTAGGATGTTAAAATATCACCCCAACTCATTTTCAATAACTAATACTTGTTATAATTGGAATTGGGTCTTGAAACAGACTAAAACTCGGAGTTCTGATCCACGTCATCCACTGTGGCAATGACCTCTTTGCTGCAACGGTCTCGCTAATGTGAGGAACTGTCCGGTGCAGCGGTCTACCTATTTGGGCTCACATAAATTTTTAACTTTTTTCATTTAATACTAACCTTTCTCGAACCTTTTTAATCACAACAATAAAATTACTTCCATAAAATTTTAATTCTTATACTCACAATGCCAAGTTTATATAACTAACGAGCGGGTCATTATAGAATTAATAGAAAATATAAAGTGAAGAGCCCATTGAACATGCTCATTACCCACCAAAAGACATAATAAGTAACTGCTATATATAACAGAGTTACTTCTGCTTAAAGTAAAACGTTAGGTCATCAGATTTACACCCAAAGACAAAGAATGGATCTTGTTTATCCTATCGTTGAGCAGCCTGAGTACAACTTCTTTTCTCGGCATAATGCAAATTTATAATATTACAATTCTCTATTTATAAAATAAAAACTCTAATGTAATATTTTCTCTATCAAACTAACATTCAACTTTTAATTATACTTTTCTTACACCATCATCAATATAATATACACGCTAAATAAAAATTTTAACTACTTTCAGTTTCTAAAGTCAGATACAATCTGATAGAAAACAGAAGAATAAACTGAAAGAGATACTAATAATTTCTAAAGTTCTGCATATTGAACGAAATGGTCCTATAGTGTTGCTAACGGCGTGGAAGCCCTGAAGTAAGGGAAAAATCATGTTGAGTGCTTTACCTCTCTTAGCAGATGCTTCGGTGTCTTTCATCATCAAAGCACACACTTTATTTGCGTTTAAAGACCCAATAGAGTTTAGAGTTTTTTTATCCTTTCCGTCTTTGATAATACTAGGTTCAAATTCAATATCGATTTTCTATAGAAGCTATGATTTTCTCATCCCCTCGATTACAAGAAAATACATTTATATCTAGGTGCAATATTAAAAGTATTTTCACTAGTAGATACTAGAAATACTCGGACATCAATGCTCCAAAGAACCTATTATCTCCTCAATCCTCAATTACAAACAAGTAAAATTACACCCAAACGTAAAGATCGAGAATTATTATTCAACTCACTAGAACATAGGTTTTATTAATTATCACTTTCCTATGCTTTGAGTAAGTCACCCTTCCTTTTTGTCTTTTTCTTTATTCTCTTCATCTCTATTTTTGCTCTTTTCTCAAATTTTTTCATATATACATAGAAGAAAAGAAAACAAAAATCAAAATCACAAGAAAATTTAATGATATTCACACACCCAAAATAAAACTACCAGGTAGCTAAATTAATGATGGACATACACACAATATTGAACAGACAGATAAAAAATCCTTCCTAAGAGGGTAAAAATTTATGAAAGTTTCTTTACTACAAAAGGAGTTATAGAACAAAGATCCCAACAAATTAATTAGGTGTTGTTCCTTCTTTCATTATCATATACATCTTGAAAGCATTCATCATAACATTATAGTTGTCTTGACTTTGATTGTGAGCTTTCAACATTTGATTGTACTTCTCTTGGTGTTAGGAAGAACATGAATCATTATTATAACTTGAATCATTCAAATCACTATAACGAGGTCATGTTTTCTTAAAAGCTCTACTTGGGACAACTCCTAATCATAAGCGCCTTACTCATCAAGAATGTCTTTCCCTAACACCTTACCAACGACATCATTTGACGAAACTTCAGACTCATCTATGGTGCTTTGAGTCATGACTAGCTCAATATTTTTCTAAACATAACATGCATCAAAAATCAAATATGATAACTCATTTAGCAGCTGACAAGATAAAATTACATGAAGAAGTATTAAGTACAGCAAAGGCCAACCCCATTTATTGATCTTTATAGAATTTCTCCTACCAAATTTTTCAATACAAATAATATAACAGATAGAGAAGAATAAAAAATATACATCATAGTTATTATACACATTTTTACCACATCATTAATATATAATCAATCTATATTCTTATGAGTAGTGAGATGAAGTTGTCCTTGTTCAAACTTTTGTCCAGTCTCTATCATATATAAGTAAGAAAATTAAAATTGTAATTTCTTAATTGAGTAGAAATAGTTTTTAGTTTAATGAAAGAAATTCAAATGAGTAATATATTACATCATTTTAGTTCTTTTTTTGGAGTTGCAATTGGAGCCACCGATGTGTGAAATGATTTATTGCTTTCAAATGTCAGCATTTTTTACACATTTTTAAATAAAAAGATACTTAAAAATTAAGATATACAATAAAATAGCCATGTAATTACACATACCTATCGAATCATTTGAATAAGTACCTTTGTTTTAATTTAAAGTGTTAATCAACATAATATATTCATTGACCCCATGGATTTCCATTGGAAGTTTATCCATCATCTCAGCTCTACTCTTAATTGGGTCATAAACTTTACAACTTTATCCTTCTAACGCCCTATTTTTTACACATGGAATTATAAACATATCATATTCCATTTGACTCGGTGGTCCTAAAATAAAATTGCAACTTCAAGAATAAAAAATGGTTAGCTCAAACATTCTGAAACATTCAAATTTTGAACTAGCAATAACAGCAATATCAGTCACCTCAAATATTTCAACTTCACCACAAACAATAAAGACAACATGCTACACAAAATAATCTATACTTTTATAAATCGATCAAAGCAACGGTTGAAGTAAGCCACAGGTAAATCTGACCATTTTAAAAAGTGAAATAAAAATATGGAGCTGTCTTTTGCTAAAATCCTACAAAAGCCTGCAAGAATGCCTTATCCTTTACTAATAAGATAATCTAAGTCGACAAAATCTACCATAATATGTTCTCCTTTAGACAAATTTAATATTTCTCTTTTCTTCACTTTGAGTTTCTTGATAGCTCCTTGTGAATTTGAAAAGATAAAAAACACAAATTATATAGATGGTGAAAATGTCTGGTTAGTCAAGTAAATTCTCAAATTTTCATTTATATGAGCATTCATTAGTAACTGATTTGGTACAATGATCCTCCTACTCTAATTTTTCACCTCTTAACAAACTTCTCTTATTGCTTCTCCATCAAAATTTGTTATAATCCCTAGAACATTAATCAACTTTAGGATTCAATTCTGATCAACAATAGAACCATGATCAATATTAGGCAGAAATGAAGCTTTCTAATATGAATCTATAGTGTAAACAACTCAATAAGTCACTATCACAAATAAATCATCAAAAATATGCGTAAATAATTCAAATAAATTATAACAAAGCACTTGTCAATCAAGAAGTACATTTAGGATCATATTTTTGTCAATACATCCCATCAGGTACCTAAAATAACCACAATCTCACCTATTACGTCCATCTCTAGTAGAAAAAATCTAAGGTGAGAACTTTCAGTCCTACGATTCCAACTAAAAAAAAAGTGGAAGTTTTTTTTAGTCTCCTCCAGCAGTGAGAAGAAAAACAAGAAAATTTCCAACCCCCTCAAGCAACGAGAAGAAGAAGAAGAAATTATCTATTGCGTCTACCATCCAATGTTTCATAGACTCACGACCACTACACGTTTTAGATGGTTTCGGTTGTGACGTGGTCTTCACTAATGTAATATGTTGCATTATAGTCTAAATTAATAGTGTTGGTTGTGTTGCAACCTAAACTGAAGGTGTTGGTTGTGGTGCTGAACTGAAGGTGTTTTTATGGTGTTGGTTGAAGAAATGATGTCATTTGTTGTTTATGAAGATTATGATTAAGTTGTTGATGAAGAAATGATCTATTATCAAAGTGTGAAGATTCTGATTCAGTTACTGATGAAGATTTTTCTACACCTTGTGAAGTAGGTGCTGAGTAAAATGAGTTCTGTAAGTTCTTGTAGTACTTGGGCTTCGACATAACTACAAGCAATAAAAGTAGATGAAACACACACAATATTTAGTTGATTAACAGAAACATATCCAGAATTAAAAATACTCACCATGCAGAACATGTTATGTAGGGATTTTTTTAAGATATAAATATTCAAATAAAATTTGAAGCAAAATATTAATGAAAACAATTTTCTGTTTTACAAATAAAAATTGCAGCTGAATTACAAATAAGAACTAAGAAACCAAAATGAAAAACCTCTGCTGATTTGATATTAAACTAAGGAACCTAATTCCTATTAAGACATATTCTCCTTTATTGCAATTGAGATATTTCCATAATCAAATAAAGAAAGTGTTCAAAATTTGTTGTTGGTATTGGCTCAATCTCACTCATTTCTCCTTCGTCAATCTCTCCCATGTCAAATATATCTCTTGGCTTTAAATGTATAGTCACACTCCATCCTTCATCAATTTTATTATCAATATAATATGTTGTATTTGCTTGAGATTCTTCAATATATGGATCATAATCATCATGATCACCGATGTGAATCAATCTAGAAAAATTATCTCAATTAAAATTTCAAGCATCTCTTTTGAACCCACTATTCGAGTAGCATCAACACATTAACATTGAAGAGTACAAACCTGTATTGACCATAATAATTAATCTCCATAATATCTTTCACCTTTTCATAATATGCCAAGTCTGCTTGCTTATCATTTCTATCATCTTTAGATGCAATACAAGAGGTCAGAGGTAAGGAAAACTCCACTGTCTTGAGTTTTCGATCATTGTTCACTAGAAAAAAGTTTGAAATTTGAGTCAATTAATATTATAAGCAATGAACCTTATTGTATCTATCATTGGGCCCCGTGATAATAACTCTAGATTAATAGATATTGTATTTGTTATATCTAGACTCATAATATAAATAAACAAAGTTGGTTTCATCAAAATTTAGACAAGAAACTTACTTAAGAATAAAAATATTTGAATATCATTCTCTCACTTGCATTGATAACAAAGCAAGAAATTCCTTATTAAGTCTCTTCTTTACTTCTATTATCAAAAGGTTTTTGACCTTTTGAAATCCTTCTTATGTTATCACTAAATTAACTATAAATAAGTTGACGAAATCAATTTTAATCACTTTACTCTAATATTTCTATCATAAATCAAATTAGTTTATATTTCTTCCTCAATAAAAAGTTTTAGTGTTGCACAATTAAGTAACGCATATCGAGGAGCTTAAGTCTTCTCCAATTGAGACAAGGGGATATTCGAGCCTCCGACAAGTTCACCCTTATGGAGGGAACATAGATGGTACTTCAGAAGCCTCGTTACGATTTAGTTCATCATTTACACATTTAGGATTATTAACTCTCAACTTTATATCCTTAAAATAATGAGAATAAAGAGTTAAAGCTTTTTCAATTATGTAACCTTTAGCTATGGAACCTTCTAGTTGTGCTTTATTTCCAGCAAGGGACTTGAAATGACCTAGCAATATATTGCCAAACAAGAAGATATAAGAATAAAAAATTTGAAAGGAAGGATTTTGAATGAGAAATATTTTACCTTTCACTAAAATATATCCACGGATAATATACTTGTAATGACCCTCTAGTCACTTCCTTATTTCCATGCGTTTCCACCATTGCGAACCTTCGCCAAGATAGACTACTTTTGTAACTTGAAGGGATGGGGAGTGTAGTTATTGAGGTGTTCGGAAGAGTTTTAGAATTTTTTTCTAGTTTTGGAGCTTTTAAAGTTGAAAGGTTTGACTTCGGTCAAATTCATAGTAAATAATCTCGAATGAAAATTTCGGCAGTTCCTTCTAATCCGGAATGTGGATTTTGGGTTAGTGGAGCCTTTGGTTCAAGTCCCAAGGAATTTAGACTCATTTCAGCTGTTTGGGAAGTTTATAATTTAGATAAAATGTTTACTTTAGTCAACATCTCGAAAAGACGACCTCCGTTTGTCATTTTGTTGATTCCACTGAGTCTGTAATTCCATTTCTAGTTGGGTTGCGTAATTGGTTTGTGTCCAGGAAGTCTCAAACAAGTTTCAAGGGTTATTCCAAGTTTAGGAGCCTTTGGGCATTACTGCATTGGTGGTTTCTAGTGCCATTGCAATTGCGTTGTTTTGTCTGTAATGGAAGTAGTTGGGCATATTTGAGAGGGATGGGGCTCATTTCCAGTGTTTAGTTTGCATTTGCAAAGCCACATTTGGTGTTTTGCTGCATTAGCGGTAAGTGAGGTAGGCCTAAGAGGCTGCAATCACTATGAATTGTGTGCAATTATGGTGCCACAATTGCAGTGAAATGTTCACATTTGTGGTAAACGCCTAACAGTCTATATATTTTTCTCAAGACGTATTCTTCGTTGTTCTTATCATATCTTGACTACTAGATCTTAGTTTGAGGGTGTTTTTGTGTGATTTTTTCATCTTTGAAAAGGGGTAAGTTTTTATTTTACAATTAAGTGTCCTCCTATTGTTTTTGTCTTCAATTTCGAGCTTTAATCAGTCTTTGGGTAGGCAAAATTAGGGGAATTCTGTCCCAACATCTTACATTTGATTTTTGAGGATTTGGGAGTCATTTAAGGCTTGATTTTGGCTTATTTTTGGTGCATAAGACTTTCTCATCCTGGGAAACTCAATTTTGAAATAAGATTCTAGATTCACTCTTGGGGTCTCAGGGTTGGCTTTTTTACTTTATTTTTTACCCGAGCTTCTATATTGAAATATGGGTATTGTTAGTTTCATTTTGATGAGTAGATCATATTTGAAGTATTGTGGCAGTGATCTGAAGCTTTGCGGATGGGGAAGGCTCTCGAGTGATGGTTTGTGAGTTTGTCGTTTGGCCTTGAGGTAGGCTATAGTTTCTTTTCTTTAGACTTGGCTCAGTTTGGTAGTATATTTTATATGTTTCATGACTATTAGGATAAATTTCTAGATGGAATTAATTTGTGATTATTTTCCAAATTATTGGCTATTTCTTGGACTTTAAAGTTGTATTCCTTTCTAAGCCTTAGTTTAGGATGGTCTTGCTAATTGAGGATAGGTTAGGAACTCTTAGGTTATGCTTATAAGAGGTTTTTGAGGTGGAATTTGTTGTTATCGATTTATTCGAGTTGTTATCCATTACCTTCTCATTTTCCTTTCTGATATGAGGTTTTGGGCTTGAGGCCGTGGATTAGGAGTGGCTAGAGTCGAGGTTAGTATGACTATAGTGTGGAGGGTGATTTACCCTATCTAATGTGTGATTATACACTTATGTATATATACTTAAGTGAGCATGCATGTACCCACATACACATGCACATGGTTTGAGGTATTTAAAGGAAAGATACTAGTTTCACTGACTTTTTTATTTTTAAACTAAAATTGTCTCATCTTTTACTGATTTGGGCCCCTAGGGGAGTGTACTACTACTTTTACAGATTTTTGGTTTTAGAAAGAGAGTTGTACCATTTTTAGATCGATGTGATGTAAGATCCTGGTCCAGTTATACTTTACTTGATTGTTACATCTGAGATAAGATGACAGGTGGCCCAAGGTAAGATGTTGGGTTTCACAATCACTACATTCGAGATGAGATGTCGGGCGGCTCGAGGTAAGATTTCGAGTTTCAATCCATATTGCATTGCATCATCCCACACTACACTACATCTCTCTTATATATTTTTATGTATGTATTTATATTTGTGTCTTACTGTTGTTTTCATGTTATTTTTGATCTGTTGTGATTTCCAAGTTAGTTTTTGATAGATAGTTCCTTTCATGTCTTTTATGTTATGTTGTATCTTTTGAGCTTGGCCGACCTATGATGCCTACTAAGTACCCCATATTTTGGTACTCATACTACACTTCTGCATCTTCTTTTGTATGCAACACACACTACGAGTCACCCTCATTGATGCTCTGCTCATTCATGGACTTTTTCTGTTTGGATTGTAGTGAGCTGTTGGTATCATGAGATTTACTACTTTCCGTTTTGTATCTACTGTCCACATTTTGTACCAGCTAGATAGTTGTATATTTTGTATTGCCTTACTCTCATACTTTAGAGGCTCTATATCGGTGACACTAGCTCCGAGGTTGGTTTCTTTTGTATATATTGTTTCCCTTGTTTACTTAGGGTCGTGTTATATATTTTGTACCTATTATGTATGTATTGAACTTTGTGGCCCGTTTATCTCAGTTTCTACTTCCATTATAAATATGATGGTCTTTATTTTCAATTTTTGTTCTTGCATTTTAGCTTACCTACTGGGGGAAGGGTATATTAGTTGCCATCATGGCCAAATTTTAGGTCATGATAGTGTGGTATCAGAGCTTTAGATTCACCGATCTTACCAGAATAAGAGAAAGTTCCTAGTATAATCTCGTGGATCAGTACGTCAACATCTGTATCCTATCTTCGGGAGGCTATAGGGCATTTTTAGGAAAATTCCACCTTTTTATTCCTTATCACGTGCTCTCAGCTCTATCAGCTTCTAAACTTCATTTTTTTCATTCTATCCCAGATGGTTCTAATAACGTCCAAACTACACCCTTCTTTACGAAAGAGCGCAAGTGGATGTTGTATCAAAACAAATAACTCAACGGGTGTTAGGGAAAAATTCCACAAGGAATGCCAGTTGATCACACAATAGTCGTATATTAAATTGAACTAATTCACATCAATATTGCAAGACAAATAAGAGAATATTTGGGGAATCACGATTTATAAAATAAAATATGGAATTACACACTAAAAACAAGCATAGAATATAGAAAAGACCAACAGAGAGACTAGTAAGGGTGTGATATTAATAAGGGCTTCAATGGGTAAAAATTGTTAATTGATCCTATCTTTACTCAACAATATGATAGTTGTAGATTAGGAGACATCTTAAGTTTCTTAATCAATTAGATGTCTTGTACCTTGGGTTTTCTCATATCCCAAGGTTCCTCTTCACAACAACCACATCAGCTTGGGTATGGATTCAGTATTTCTAGCTCAATCCTTAATGGATGTGTAATAATGAGTTTTCGCTATGTCTAGCCCAACCCCATGTAATTACCACTAAAATACCCATTAGTGTTTCCTCACTCATACCTTAATTTTTTTTCAAGCAAAATCAAAGTAAGGAAATGCAAGTGACATTTGCAACTATGAGGTTTCAACTTAAAATTCAGAGAAAACACTAAAATCATACTAATTGAGTAAATCTAATATCAAATACACAATACTCAACCCAAATCAACCTCAATCATTCACACACCCCTAGTAAAGAATTTAGCTACTCATGTAAGTAAAGTAAGATATTGCATTAAATAAAAATTCAATATCATTCACAAACTTGAGTAAGGGAAATTCAAGAAAAATCTGAACTCCAATGGAATTTTCTACCTTCTCAATAAAGAAGATGACCTCTTTCTATTTCTACTTGTGTCTACTTTCTATACAAGCCAAAAGTAATAGAGTGATCAATACCTTCTAAAATGGAATATTTAGGTCTTTTATGATAGGTACAAAAATAAGGTACAAATATGCTCCTCTTCTTTTGTGCTTGACATTTTTACCCCTGACTGACAAGCCTCACTTGAGATTCACTGGCGGTTTGTGAAACACCTGTCATCTCTAGCTGAAGGATAGTGAGGCTTTTGGCTCTTCGGTGCTGGTGCCGGCGGTTTTGCAGTGCTTATCCGCTGATTGCCGGTTGGTCAAAGCTCCTGGTAATGAGTTCGTTAGCACTTCGGCATTGGCACCGGTGGTTCTCCAATGCTTATCTGCAGTCCGCCGATCTCCAACCTTCTTCCACACAGTAAGTGACTGCGATCAATCCAGCATCTCGCTGGTGTCCTTTGTTAGAGCACCGGTCATCAACTTTATTTCCATACTTTTTGCTCAATTTCATGTTTTTCTTTATTCAAGTTAAGTATCTACAAGGATCAAGGAGAAAAGGCATAAAATCCACCTAATTGACTTGAAAACTAAGCAAAAACTCATGTTTAAGAGCCTTGTGAGCTGGTAAATTACCAACTCATCAACCCCCAAACTTGAACCATTGCTTGTCCTCAAGTAATAGAATTCTTTTCAATTAAGCAAATGGACAGCATGTCAAATATGAATTTATGCATCAAGGACCAATGAACCTAAAACAACCCGAAAACGTTCACCAACTCACGAAAAAAGGTAAATGACTCCCCCTAAAATGTGAAAACTTTCAAAAGGTAACCACAATGAATAGTCATGATTCACAACTGCTTTTATTTTTCAAAACAAGAGCATGGTTTATCAACTCAAACACACATAGCATCTCAAATCATAATCATTTCACATTCAAAGATTTCCGTTAAGCTTACACTTCTCATGCCTCAATCACATCTTTACATCAATGCAAGCATGTCCTCAAAGGGAGTGATTCCACTCACTACAACAGAGAATCTCCTTTCTATATTATAAAGCAATGCACACACAAGGGATTATAGAATAAGACGATCACACTCACTCTTACAAAATAAATCTCCATGCACAAAACTTGACCAATATGCTTTCCCTTCGTAATACTCGAGCACTAATGTTGTGAAACTACACTAAGAATCAATTAGGACTTGCAGGTCGTGATGAAGGATAAGGATAAGGGTATGAAAAATATTTAGCTCTAGTGACTAGAACATCCCGAATGCCTTTTTGTGAACACTTTTAACCTCCTATCAAACACTTTAAATCACTCCACCCTATTCCTCCTTTTCATTATCTTCATGTTTTATTTCTCAAAAGTCCTCCTTGTAGTTCCTTTGGCTCTCACATTAAGCCTCATCTAAGCAAGAGGTAACAATATTGCACTATTCTTTTTTTTTTCTATTTGATGATTCAAGGTTATTTAACCCACAATTTCATTATTTTGATAACAATTTGGTTCTACCTCGCATTTAAGCTCATCACATTTCTCCCATACTAGTAAACCCCCAGACATAGTATTTTTGCCTCTTTACCACTGATTTCCTTATCTCTCCCTATGTCTTGGGCTTCAAGCCCCCATTATATTCATTCATTTATCACAAGAAATTACGGAGGATGGGTGACAAAGAAGAGGATTACAAAGGGAAATTGGGCTTGTAATGTGCTTTTCAAGAATAAACAGTCCAAAAGCTTAAAATTGGCTAGCAAGGGAAGACATTTTCGGAGGCCATTTTGGGTGCAGTGATTAATCAAAAAAAGCCTAAAATCATGTTCTAAGTGCAGTTACATCTAGGATTTCACCTTGAATTACACTTAGGTCATGTCCTAGACAAGAAGAGATGCATGAGACTCATTCAAATGACCTTACCACACAAGGCATCACACCAAAGAGTTCACACAAGTCATTATCATCACAAGATTTTGATTCAAGACAATAGAGTATGCAAATCTATAAGCTAAAAGAGGAATATGCTATGTATGACAAGAGAGTTCTATATTTTCCATTTCAAATGCCCATTTTTCTTTCAAATTCATTTTTCATGCCACACAAAAAATTTTGGTGGTACCTCTCAAAAAAAGTTCCACAAAAGGCTCAAAGAAAGACATGTCATTTTCCCTTAAGAGAGTCGCTTCACAATCTATTATTGAAAAATGCCACTCAATTTGACAAGAAAATGAAGAAAAAAAAAGAATTGCTCCTTGGGAAATAACTATGGTATAAAAAAACCCTTGGAGTTTATTTACTATATACTATATACAAAGGTGAAAATAAAACTTGGGTCACGAACTTTAGGCAATAAAAACAAAGATCCATTCATTGGCAGTAACAACAAAGACAAATTTTCAATTCATCCATTTTGAGCCCGATAAAGGCTCAACTTGTAATAACCCAGAAAGGCCTAAGAATAGACCTGGGAGTTTAAAATAGAATAATGTAGAAAACTGGCAAAAATATCACAAAACGGATGACCCTACGACTCGTTGTAGGATACCACGAGTCTTCATATACAGTCGTGGTTTGGGAAGTCAGGGAATCAGAGGAAACAATGGACGGTATAATGACTCATTGTCAGGAAAAACGAGTCGTTGTTTCCAGTCATTAAAACGACTGAACTTAAGATAAAGAGGAAGCAACGAGCCATTCACGATCCATGGTGAGAGACAACGACCCATTGTATCAAGTCGTTACTGGTTGGTTGAGGTTTCCAGTGCATTCAACGGATGGAGACCACGACTCTTTGTATGCCACCATGAGTCGTGGTGAGGCTCATGGAAAGAGGGTTAGATTTGGTCAAGGGCTGACAACAGTCGATTGAATGACGGAAAATCATTTTAAGGGTATTTTTGACCTTTCTGCATTTTTAGCCCCTAAACTACATTGTTTTGGATATTTTCTGAGTATGATAATGTCACGCCCCGCCCTGGGGGGTATGACTGGAACCTGGTGCTCT
>JACEIK010001943.1:52851-79211 GCA_018107945.1 Datura stramonium
CGCGAAACAAAATACGTAGGAATGCTCCCTGCTGCTAAATACCTCGGTACCTGAGGTTAATTTAGATTTGGACTACGTTTGGCAGCGTAATCGGACGATAATTTCTTATCTCCCTCGTTCTCTCTCTGTCTCTTACGACTTTTTTGGAAATTATGCTATGTTACGGAAATAAACCGAAGTAGGGGCATATATATAATAGACACTATAAATCACATTCCTGGAATGCGATTTATAAGTCGCATTCCTGGAATGCCATTTATAAGTCGCATTTTGCCTTGCGACGCGCCGACTTGGCGCTTGTCCGATATTTCCCCGGGCCTTTTTCTATCATGTCTGGCTTTCAAATACTCTTAACCAACACGTGAATAGGCCATCTATGTGTCGGGAATTTTACGGGGTGTAACAGATAACAGGAGTTAAGTCCCCATTGCATGCCCATTCTCATGCAAGGATTCTAGAGGGGTTTTTTGGAGATTCAAGGCCTTCTTCCCCAATTTTTCTTCAAATTCTCGGTGGGTGTTCAAGAAACCTTAAGTTCATCCATTCTCAGGTATGTAGGGTTTTAAAATGGGTGGAATTCTTCCTCATCCATGCCCAATTTTGAGTTAATTCATGAATTCTCCAACTCAAATTCCATGGGGTTTTACCGAAAGCATGTAAATGTGATTTCTCCTTATGGGTATGTTTTAATTGAGCTTTTCTTATGGAAATATAAATGATGGGCTGGTTTTACTATTATTTTCTTAAATTAATGTTTCAATCTTTTTAAATCTAAATTGTTCATTTATGGAAGTTCATGGAAATTATGACGTATGATTAATATTCATTATTTTAAGTCTATTGATTATGGAAATGCATGAATCCAAGTTACCCATGTTATGAGTATATTTTGAAAGAAATGAGTATGATGAAGTATTGGGCAATGCCCACATGATGAAGAGTGATTTATGATTTACGAAATGAATTTCATGAATTGTCGATTTATAATGTTGGTCGATATAAAGGGGCCTTGATTCTTGGCTAAACATGTCTTAAAGGGAATCAATGATGATAAATGTTATATCTTAGCCAATGAATTTTATGAATGATGATAATGATTTATGTATGAGCCTATTTGCATGTTTTTGGGATCCGTGTCTAGCACCACGCAGCCCGTGTTCAAAGGACTACGCCGGTGTCTCATAACCATGTGCCACTATGGGTTTGTAAATGTCATTACATATTGATAATGATCCCCTCAAATGTGATATCACACCTTATGCACGACCCTCGCCTGGCAAGCCAAGGTCCGTTCTGCCCACTTGAGCGAGACAGTGGGGCATCATGAAAGGCTTTACCATGATGGTGTCGGTGATGACGAGTCCTCCCATTATTCCACATGTTCTATGCATTTTTATTTGTGTTATTGTCTCAAGTTATATTATGGTAAAACTGTTTACAATTATGATAATGAACGATATTGAATGATTTGAAAGCCTTGAGCCTTATGGTTATTATGAAGATTTTGATGTAAGCATGATGTCCTTCTCCTATGTCTATTTATGAGTTTTACTTTACTTTTAAATTTCCGTTTTACTTATCTTGAATACTCAGTACATTCCACATACTGACCGCATAATTTCTATGTTGTATCATTCCATGATACAGGGTCCAGATCTTAGGCTCATCCTCATCCGTAGTCCATCCCAGCTTTCGATATCAACTTATTGGTGAGTCCTCATATTTCAAGGGCCATTTGATAGACTTCCCTATTGTTTATGTTTCAGTACTGGTCGGGTTAGTTGGGGATGTTTTCCGATCAACCTATCTTACGTTTTAGAGGATTTCGGACAAGTATGTAGTATTCAGCTGTGTAAATGTTGGTTTTCTTGATGCTATGTTATGATTACATTTCTGCTATATCTTTATGATTATCGTTCCGCTTACTTGAATGAGATTAGTTATATGCATGAGCCATGGGTCGACTCGGGGTCCCTTGTCCCGTGTCTATGATCCAGGTGTACGTTCGGATCGTGACACAACTATCATTCACCAATATAAAAATAAACAAATAGCCTGACAACGGTAATCATCAAACATTATTAAAATGAGCTTGACAAAGGCTCATAAGTCCTCACAACTCAAGAAAAAAAATCAAAAGCCCGACAAGGGACATATTATAACATCAATCAAAACAAATGACCACCTCACAAGGAAAACTCATCCCACCCCCAACTCAAACACTATATTTTCCCTAATGTAAGCATGCAAAACAAAGAGGGCGAGAACTCCCTAAACTGGTCACTCATCATATTCTTTATAATCTTCCCCATCTTGGCCTCTATTTCCCAAATCCTTTGCCTCATCCCCCAAGCCCTCGAATTAGTCGTTAATGGGGCCTCAGATTGGAGAGAGGTGAAAACCCCCTCCACGACATCCACCCGTTTGCATAGCTTGGTTAGACTCTCATAGATGGACTTCATCTCCTTTTTCACAATTTGGGAAATAAGGGAAGGGAGACTTTTAGCCAACTTCTAAAGCTAGCTCTCATGAGAGTTAGTCATCTCCGCAAGCTTGTGGAGACTACTCTATTGGAAAGATGTTGGAAGGGGTGAGGATCTCCTAGAGGGGCTTCGCCTGAAACTTGTCCCCATGCCTCTAGGTGTGGCATATTAAGATAGGGAGCTAGTGGGGTTTTCTCAGAATCATGAGAGAAAGACCCTTTTGGAACATTAAAAGCTTGTAGCTACTTCCTCTTTCTCTAAGGAGCATCCACGTCCCATTTGTGATCCACAATAATAACACCGATAGCGGAGCTTGGGGCTTCATCTGGAGCAAGCACTCCAGCTTGTAGGAATAGCCGAGATATGAGCATAGCATAGGGCATTGAGGTGCCAACTTGCCTATATTTTCTCTTCATTTGAATAGCTAATTCCCCAAAATTTATGAGGACCCATGTCATGACTTAGATGATGAGGATAGCTGCTTCTAAACTGACCAGCTGCTCATTCTTTGAAGGTACGATATGACCATAAATGAAGTCCAACCACAGCTTTGCCTCAAACCTAAGATCATGGAGAGAAATATCACTACCCATGGTAGACCAAAAGGGTGTGTTTGCAGTAATAACTGGAGCTATCTAGCGAAACTGGTTCTCCTTACCAGCAATTCAGGCTGTATATTCAAAGCCACTGTCAAGCTCGTCCTCCCAGAATATAGAATTAATGGCCTCATCATCTACATCATGGTCATGTTGTCCTACTATTACCCTTGTGATGCATACTCTCCTGCCTGGCTTGGTAAGAGGCATAAAATTTTGGGATGAGGCTGGGTAGTAATCTAGGAGTGGATTGGTAAAAGCATGCCATTGGTGGCCATTGAACTGAGCAATGATGTTGGGGAGGTCACCTCGCAACCCCACCTAGTCAAACCGCTTCTTCACAGTAATTGATCGGCCCTTGCAAATAGCGTAATGCCCCTTCATGTCAGGCATAAAAAATATTATAGACTCTCAGGAGTTGGTGGGTGTTGCGGATGCCTTTGCTTTCCCCTTTCTTTTGGTGGAAAAGGAGGTTGGGGCCTTACCCTTTCTTGGTTTCCTGCATATTCTGCAAAAACCATGTTAGTGCCACACAACCATACTTTCATTTTTTTATTTTTTTGTAAGAGAAAATAAAATAAAATAAAATAAAATAAAATAAAATAAAATAAAATAAAAACTAACATTTATCCTAACTAAGGAGAGGAATTATAACAATTGGATGACAAACAAGTTGAATTTGTATGATGTGAAGCACTAGTAGTGTCGGCGAGAAACAAGCGAAATGCAGATGAAGATCCGTGAACCGCTGGACCAAAAAATACACCAGGAATACCATGATCATTCGGTGACACACCGGCGTTTCACCGATATCAACTTGTGAAACGTCGGTATAATGCAGGTATGAGGTAGTGGCCTTAAACCTAATCTGTGTTTCATCTGGTGTTTCATCGAGCCTGACCGGTGGTTCACCGGTGGACGACTGTCAGCGAAATTCAACCCAAACTCAAATAAATGGAAAAACACTCAGATTCAAAACTTTCCCACTCAGCGTAGGAACAATAAAGCAAGTAAAAGTGACAATGTACCCTTAAGATAGACGTCACTCCACCTATCATCGGGAAAATTATGCAATTTAAGCACACATGGGGCCACTCAGACTTCACCCCCAACTAAAATCAATCGCACTACGAAGCAAGAATTTTGGTATAGAGAAGACTCACATTGGCATTCAACATTATATCACTACCTGCACATACCATAGAAAGAATAATAGAAAAGTACCAATAAAAATAATCATAGCGGTAATAGGGAGACATGAATGGGGGCATTTCGATTTTTAAAAGCTCACAATAATCCATATCTTTGACTCAATAACCAAAAATAGAGTAAGAGTTATATACCAAATGGATTTTGAGAGCAATGAGAAGAGAAAAATCAAAGGTTGAAGAAAGGAGCTCCATAAAGCTTTTTCTTGCCTTAGTGTATTTGAGGATATGAGTGAGTAGTGATGAAAATGGGAAATTAAGTGTGGGTTTTATAGGAGAGAAGGAGTGAAGGGGATTGGTAGGTTAAAAGGTGGGTTTAGTGGTGAGAAGGTGGAAAGGTGGTGTATAGGGAAGTTAAAAAGGTGTAATGGGGAAGTAGAAAGGTGGAAGAAAACGTTTATGGGGATTTGGAGGGTTTTGATCGGTATTTTTGAATACCCGAGTCGGTTAAATCCATGGAGCAGTCAAGAATTTTTAAAAGATGGACTTACCTGCACCTGGCCTTAACTGACAGTCACCGATAGGGACCGACGGTTCGTCGGATCTGTAGCCGGTGCTCATTACCTTTCTAGTTCACTATTAATCCACCGGTAATTGGCCACCAATTTGAAAATTAGCACCAGAGATTCACCTATTAGATCGTCGAATACACCTCAACTTCCAGGTGCACTGTTTGAAGCCGACACTTGACCGGCGGTTCGCGGATTGGTATTGGCGTTCCACCGGCAAGTCGCCGATTTCATATCTTATCTCACCATATTTTGTTCATTACCTACAATAAGATAGCGTTTTGCATGTTGGAACCAGTGTTTCACTGGTCTAACGTCATGCCATCCTTGTTCTTCTTCTCTATTGTTTGTGCATCCAAGCTACCTACAAAATCAAAAACAACAAAACATCAAAATGCTCAAGATAAAAATGCTTGGGTTGCCTCGCAAGAAGCACCTTAGTTAACTTCATGGAACGATAGATACCTTCCCAATCTTTAGCACTCCGGAGCGTCATCCTCCGATTCACTTTCATTATACATAGATTCTTAATGCTCGTCTTCATCATCAAGGAGTTCCATGACCTTGCACTCATTTGGGGTCTTGATAGGCTGACATATATTGAATGTGACCTCATCAAAACCTACTCAAAAGTTAAGCTCCCCAAGCTCAACATAAATTAAAGCCCTTCTCATTGCTAGTAGAGGTCGCCCCAAGATAATTGGCACCTTGATGTCCATCTCATAATCCAGCAAAATGAAATCAGCTGGGAGTATGAATTTATCCACCTTCACAAGAACATCAACTACCCCTCCTATTCATGATTGCCATGCAATGGCCATCTTTCTTTGGGTTCGGGACAATATCACTAGGAAGTGCACCCTTCATGTAGGGGTTCATTGGTGACGACAAATGGTTCATTTGTGATTGGAGGTGTTTGATTGAAGCCGAGTGGGAGCTTACGGTTTGGGCGAGATTAGACACCTCCCCTTTAAACTCTATAACCCCTCTGTTAGTGGATTCTACTTTCTTCAACACTTAGGACAACATATCCTCATACTTTGAACTTCCTACATCACTCACTCCAGTATGTCATTGAAGTGCTTCTGCTTTTGGAAGAGGTACATAGGGGTTAGAACATCGGTGATATTGCTCTCCTTCGCAATTTTTCTCTCTATTCCCCCATCGATCATTTCTCTCCACCCATGCAGGATTACCACTGTTTCTTTAACCTTGATTCTCCTCCCTTGGGCGCCAAGGGCCTTGATTTTCTCCTTGATACCTGGGGTAAGAACCCCTCAATTGGCCTGAAATGTATTTTGTAATACCCCAGAATTGCCTAAGACTAGACTCGGGAGTTAAAATGTGTTCAGCAGAAAAGTTGGAGAATTACTACAAGATGACTCATTGTACGAGTCGTGGGAAGATTTAATAGACCGTGGGTTCCTACCGTGGTGAGACTGATGGTCGACAGTTCCTAGACCACGAGCCATGGAAGGACTCATTGGTCAGTGCAATGAGCCATGGTATGAGCCTATCGGGAAGAATCCTAGAAGGTAGGTAGTTGCGGGCAGTGGTAACAACGAGAGGGAGTGACGAGTCGTAGGGACAAGTAATGACTCGTTCTATCCTATCGTGGTTGAAGACCTAAGTTTGGAATTTAGTGAAGTAATGACGTGTGGTTCGGAGGTATGATTCATTGGTGGACTCATGGAGAAGTCTCAGAAAGTCGTATGTGCGATTTCAGTGGTGACGACGAGAGGACACAACGAGTCATTGTGTCTAGTAACAACCCATTCTATTGAGTTGTTGTACCAGGACCTGTGAATTTAAGAAATGATGGAAGGAAGTAATGGATGGATACCATGAGTCGTGGTATCAAGGGATGACTCGTTGTATTGGTCACAGTAACTAACAATGTTAAATTTCCAAATTTTTCATTGAGGGTATTTTCATAATTCCTAGCTCTAAGGTCCTAAACTAATTCATTTTAAGCTCAGTTAGAAAGGTTTTAAGAGTGATAAACCTATCCTAAGCCTCACCATTCCATGCATGCAAGTTTAGAGTTCTTCCTCATAGATCAAGCTTGAGAAATTCTCCAATCTTCTTCAATTCTTAGGCTTTCAAAGAGGAGTGTAGATCATATTTTCCCAGGTATGTAGGGCTATGAATGAGAGTTCCTTGCACTCTCATGCTCACAATTCTTCTAAATTCCATGAATTTAAACTCTAAATTCAAGTTCATGATCTTAGGGGGTTTATTCCAAATTTTGTGAAATTCTCTATGATCTATCTATGTGTCAATTCCCTTTATGTATCAAATCATGTTTTAAGATATATGGACAGATTTTATATCTATTTTAATTATTAATTCATAGCTTCAAATTTTAATTAAATTATGCCTAATTATGTAAGCTTCATAAAAAGTCAAGTTATGATTCTATGATCTTGATCTTCCCAAGCTATAAATTATGATTTTTGATTTATGATATGATTTCTCTCAAGTAATCTTCATGGATTTATGAATATCAAGTATATGTATTTTCACAAGTATGCATGTTTGTCATGATTTATGAATTTAAGACTATTGGCCAACTCACGGACCCTTATTCACGGTTAATCATGTATTTCAAGTATGATTCAGTATGTTATAATTTATTTGGGAATGAACTTCAAGAATGATTCACGATTACGATATGAGCCTCATGTGCATGTTTTTCGGTGTAGTTTCTAGCATCGAGTAGACCTGGCGTTCAAGTAAAGCTCGTGGTCTAAAAATTGCATGCCACCGTAGGTATATACTTATATTTATGGATCCCATGTGATATCACATCATGCATGTCCCTTTCCTAGCAAGCTTGGGACGATCCTGACCACTTGGGTGAAATAGTGGGGCATCATATAATCTCTATCATGATGGTGTTGGTTAAGACGAGTCCTCCCATTGTTCCTCATGATTTATGCATGGATATGTTTATGTTACTTTGGCTCAAGTTATGTTTTATAAAGTTTCTCTTATGACTATGATTACGACTGGATTATGAATGGTTTGAAAACTTGGGCCCTTCTTTTTACATTATGATATTTACTCCATGATCATGTTGTCCTACTCTTATGAACTCTTATATATTTTAATTGTCCCTTTTTTACTTACCTTGCAAACTTAGTACATTCCAAGTACTGACCGCATACTCTATGATATATTGTTTCATGATACAGGTCCGACGGATCAGTATCTACCGCGTAATTAGTCCTGCCCTCCTCTCAGAACTGCTTAGTCAGCATTGGTGAGTCCTCATCCTTCGGGGACACTCAATTATCCATTGATATGTTATTTCAATTGTAGAAATTTGTCAAGCCAGTTGCGAATGCTACCCATCAGCTCATCAGTTATGTTAGAGGATTTTTAGAAAATGTGTAGAATAATTAATTTGTCAGTGTTGATTCAGTTTTAGATTGCTATGTACGCAAACTTCCTCTTAAGTATGTTTTATTATATTAGTTTCCGCTAGTTGTATGTTCTTAACTACTATGTTCATGCCATGGGTTGACTTGGAGCCTCTTAAGATTCCTTGTCCCATGTCTCTATACGGGCCTATATTCAAGTCATGACAAACTTGGTATCAGAACATTAGGTTTTGAAGTGTCCTAGGGTGTCTGAAAGTCATGTTAATGTCATGACCCGAGTTAGGACCCGGATCGAGACACGGGACGAGAAAACCCGAGAGGCTCAAAGTCGACCCATGGCATGAACATAACATCAAGTAGAAGTTAAACATACATAATAACAGATGCCTACACATAAATCAAAATATAATAGATTCGTACATGAAAAGCTGATTTCTATATAACGTCTGAAAGCCTCTATAACATAACAGATGAGCTGATGGGACGGCACCCCCAACAAGCTTGACAAAGTCTGAAACTGAAACGAACATGACAACTGTAATTAACTGAACATCCTCAAAGGATGAGGACTCACCAAAACTAGCTAGACAGGTCAGAGAGGGAAGTAAGGACTAAAAATTTTGCTGAGACTGATCCCTCTGACCCGTATTATGAAACGATAAAGTAGAGACTATGTGGTAAGTATTTGGAATGTAGTGAGTATGCAAGGTAAGTAAAACGGACAGTTATAATACATAAGAGTTCATAAGAGTAGGAAAACATGATCATAACGTAAATATCATAATGTAAACATAAGGGCTCAATGTTTTGAAAATATTCGTAAATCGATCATAATCATAATTATAAGAGAAAATCTTTATAAAACATAACTTGAGTCAAACTAACATAACATGGCCATGCATAAATCATGAGGAACAGTGGGATATTTTTATAACCGACATAATCCATATGAGCACACATAGAGCCCGACCTACAAACTCCTAGTCGGGAGGGTGTTCATACCTTGCCAAGGGTAGAACCATGAAAAGAGAAGTGATATCACTCATGAAAGACCCATTCGGGCAAAAAGGGACAGTCTCAAGGGAGGTCCTATCATGGCTACGTTTGTGCGTAGTTTTGAGACTCGGGGTAGGCTTGATCCCCGGGTATACTGGGTATTAAATACTACTCCCAAAATATATATAATGTTCATATAATAATAGGGAAACATACATGAGATTCATGGGCTAGTTAAATTATAATAATCATAACCATTCTTTAAATACATGAACTAGCCATCAAATAGGCCTGTGAGTCAGCCATAATCATAGATCCATAACTCAAGAAGTTCATGCATACTTTAAAAACATGTATATACTTGATATTTAATAAATCCATGATACATACATGAGAGAAATCATATCATAAGGCATATATCATAATTGGGCTAATTTAGATCAAGATTATAATGAAATCATTTCATAAGAACATACATAATTGGGCGTAATTTGATTAAAATTCTAATCTATAAATTTATATTCAAAATAGTCATAAAATCTGCCCATAGATCATAAAACATGATTTAATACATGGAAAGGGTTGACGCATCAATAGATCATAAATAATTTCACAAGAATTGGCATAATCCTCGTAGATCATGAAACTTGAATTACATAATCGAAATCCATGGAATTTGAGAAGAGTTTAGGACATAAAAGTGAAAGGAACTCTCATTCATAGCCTCACATACCTGGGTAATTTGATTTTACTCTCTTCCTTGAGCACCTAATGGAAATTGAAGAAGAATTGATGGATTTTAGCCTTGATCACCCCTAAGAACCTTCTAGTCTTGCATGCATGGAATGATAATGCTTAGGATAGGTTTAACTCTCTTAAAACCCTTCTAACTGAGCTTAAAATGACGTATTTTAGGCCTTAGGAACTTAGAAATTATGTAAAAGCCCTTAATAAATTCGCAGGGAAAACATACTTCCAGTCCCAACATGGGGCTGGGCGACCCGTCGTCCCTGACCATGACTCGTGGTCGCCTCTCGTCTCCTTCAATGGAATCCATATTCACTTGTCACAATAAAGGACACCATGATTCGTGGTGTACACTAAGACTCATGGTGACATCCGTTAGGGACATTAGCAAACAAACAATTCAACCTTTAACCAACTGCTGACCACGACCCACTCGATGAATCGTGGTGACAAGTCATTAGGTACACTGTCCAAATATTTCATCTTTAGTCAACCCTTGACCACAGATCACACAACAACTCGTGGTCACACCCGTGGTCACCTCAAATCCTAAATTGTCAACCAAGTCCAAACCTTTCCCCATGAGTCACTTAACGACTGCTGGTGTTCCTGACAGGTCACTGGACGACTCCTCTTGCGACCTGGTGTAGAAAATCTTGTTTTCTCCATTTCGACTCCCAAGTCTTATCTTACGATTTTCAAGGTATTACAATATCTCCCCCTTGTAACATTCATCCTCGAATGTGAGAAAACATACTAAAAAGTAGAGAAATGCAATTATTATACTCAAATACAGTACATATATGCTAAAAACTAACGGAGTGACTAACTCCGAATTGAACTACATGGATGAATTGAATTCCTGAATCACTCATACATTCATTAACATGAAAGAAACTAGGGTACATGAGTTGAACATGAAACTGAATAGAGTACTAAGGAGGAAACTGATACCTCAAGCTAAAGTTGAGTCGGAAAGGAATAGATTCAGGTATTTAGCCATCATATCTTCTTCAGCTTCCCACGTAGCTCCCTTAACATGCTGAATCCTCCATAAAACCTTGAATGAAGCTACTTCCTTTTTTCTTATCTTCCGAACCTGAAGATCTAGTATTTCCATTGGAACCTTTTCATTGCTAAGGTTATCCTTCACACCCACACTCTCTACCGGACCACTAATGATGGATCACCCAAACACTTCTTCAAGAGCGATACATGGAAAACTGGATGAACTGAAGCTAATTTTGAGGCACTCCAACTCATATGCTACCTTGCCAACCCTTTTGAAAATCCGGTATGGGCTAATATAATGGGGACTGAGTTTCCCTTTCTTTTCGAATCTCATCACTCCTTTCATGGGGGATACCTTAAAAAAAACCGAATCATCAACTTCAAACTCATGACCTCTCCTCCTCAAATCCACATAGGACTTTTGGCGAGTCCGAGCTGTTTTTAACTTGTCCCTTATAAGTTAAACCTTCTCCATAGCCTCATGGACTGAATCTGAAACTATCAATGTAGCTTCACCGACTTCAAACCAACCAATAGGCGATCTACATCTCCACCCATAGAGAGCCTCAAGCGGAGCCATCTAAATGTTGGAATGGTGGTTGTTGTTATACGAAAACTCAATGAGAGGAAAATGATCATCCCAGCTACCCTTGAAATCAATCACACATGCTCTCAACATATCCTCAAGAGTCTGAATAGTCTGCTCGACCTGACCATCTGTCTGCGGGTGAAATGTTGTGCTAAGCTTGACCTGAGTACTATGTCCCTTTTGAAATGACTTCCAAAACTGGGAGGTAAACTGAGTGCCTCTATCTGATATGATGGACAAGGGCACTCCATGCAACTGAACTAGCTCCTAAATGTACAAGTTAGCATAATCCTCCATTGAAATGGTAGTTTTGACCGATAGAAAATGAGCTTCTTTGGTCAACTTGTCGACAACCACCCAAATGGAGTCATACTATTGACGAGTGCGAGGTAACTGTTGATGAAGTCCATATAGATCTCCTTCCACTTTCAAGTAGGAATACAGATTTCTTGAAGTACACCTCCTAGTCTCTGGTGCTCAACCTTCACTTGCTAACAGTATGGACATTTAGCCACAAACTCCGCTATGTCCTTCTTCATGACATTCCGCCAATAGACTTCCCATAGTCACGGTACATCTTTGTGGCACCTGTATGTATAGAGTATCTGCACCCATGAACCTCATGCAACATCCGATTTCTCAAATCATCAACATCCGGTACACACAAATAGACCTAATATCAGAGCACACCATCTTCCCCTTGGGAGAAAACCTCAACCTTCTGATTTTGGACCGTTTCCTTCAACTTCACCAAAATAGGATCCTCGTCTTGTCTAGCCTTAACATCGGTCACCAAGGATTATTCTGATCCATACTGAACAATGACACCTCCATTTTTCGGATCAACTAGATGAACTCCTAGCCGCGCAAGCCGATGCACATCCTTCACTAGCTCCTTCCTTTCCTAATCTATATGGAAAACACTCTCCATGGAAAGCCTGCTAAGAGTGGTCGCCACCACATTAGCCTCTCCCGGATGGTATAGGACACTAATATCATAATCCTTGAGTAGCTCCAACTACCTTCTTTTCCATAGATTCAAATCATTTTGAGTGAACATGTACTGTAGGCTTTTGTGGTCCGTAAACACATCTATATGGACCCCGTACAGATAGTGTCTCAAAATCTTCAAGGCAAATACTACCGCCGCCAATTCGAGATCATGAGTCAGGTAATTCTTTTCATGGACCTTCAACTTCCTGGAAGAATATGTTATAACCTTACCGTGCTGCATCAGTACACAACCAAGGCCGATCCTCAAAGCATCACAGTATACCACAAACCCATCGGTACCCTCAAGTCGAGTTTAAGCTCTTGGAAGCTCTTCTCCCAAGCCTCTGACCTTTGAAACTTTACTTTCTTTTGGGTCAATTTGGTCAACGGTGCTGCAATAGATGAAAACCCCTCAAAAAATCTCCGATAATACCCAGCTAAACCCAGGAAACTCCTGATATCCGAAAGATTCACCGGTCTAGGCCAATTCTTCACCATTTCTATCTTCTGAGAGTCTACTTGTACACCCTCACTTGACACCACATGACCCATAAATTCCACTGAGTTCAACCAAAACTCGCATTTACTGAATTTAGCATACAATTGGCTATCCTTAATAGTTTGTAGCACCACCTTCAAATGAGTGGCATGCTCCTCCTTGCTCCGAGAGTATATAAGGATGTCATTTATGAACATAATCATGAACATATCCAAGTATGGCTTGAACACCCTTTTTATCAAATCCATAAAAGATGCAGGAGCATTCATTAGTCCAAAAGATCTAACTACAAACTCATAGTGACAATACTGAGTTCAGAAGGCTGTCTTCGGGGTGTGACTCTCCCAAACCCTGAGCTGATGGTATTTGGATCTGAGATCTATCATTGAAAAGAACTTAGCACCCTGAAGCTGGTCAAACAAATCATCAATCCTTGGAAGCAGATACCTATTCTTGATGGTGACCTTTTTCAATTGTCAATAATTAATGCACATATAAAGAGAACCATCTTTCTTGCGGACAAAGAGAACCAGTGCACCGAATGGGGATATGCTAGGTCTAATGAAACCCTTGTCTAGGAGGTCCTTCAACTACTCCTTGAACTCCTTTAGCTTTGTTGGAGATATTTTGTAAAATAGGAATAGATATAGGTTGCATATCGGGAAAGAGGTCAATACTAAAATCAATCTCCCGCTGGGGAGGAATTCTCGATAAATAATCTGTAAACACTTCTGGATACTCGCGCACTATAGGAACTTATTGGATAATAGGGGTATCGGATGTAGCATCCTTTACCCTAACTAGTTAATACATACAACCTTTAGAGATCATCTTTCTAGCCTTAAGGTAAGAAATGAAATGACCTACAGACGTAGCCGAACTACCCTTCCACTCTAAGACTAATTCACTTGATAATCGTAACTCTACCGCATGGGTTCTACAATTTACTAAAGTATAACATGCATGTAGCCAATCCATGCCAAAGATAACATTAAAATGTTTCATGGCTAGCTCTACTAAATCTTCTGAGGTGACTTTCTCCAGGACTGTAATAGGGAAATTTCTATATACCCATCGAGCTAAAACCGAATCACTAATTGGAGTAGAGACTGAGAAGGGTTCTGATAGGATTTTGGGACTGACTCCAAAACTACTAGCAACATAGGGCATCACAAAATAAAAAGTAGGTCCTATATCTAACAATGCATAAACATCAAGGAGAACAATTTATAATGTACCAATAACCACATCTAGTGAAGTCTCCTGCTCCTATTGAGGTGCAAGGGCATAGAACCTATTCTAATGCTGGCCGCCAGCTGAACTAGTAGAAGCACCTTATCGGAAGGGAGGTGATGCCGAAACTACTAAACTAGTGTCTAGGGTACGGGCTCCACCATCACCTGGTCTGGCTGAAAGGAAATTCCTTAGCCTGTGTATGGGTTTTCCACACATGAAACAAGCATCTAATCCAATTAAAAACCTCCCTAGGTGGTTCTTGCCACACTTTGCATAGGATGGAAAAGTGAGATCTCCTAAAATGCTTCCTTAGCCTCTCGAGCCTAACGCTCTACCCCTCTGATCACGTCTAGGTCAGGAAGGGACACTAGATGATGATGGTGCTGGGGCTAATGGCTTTTGATGGAACTGAGGGCGGTGACCGCCACTGGATCTCTGCTGAGTGAACCCAATACTATCCGTCCTAGCCCTCTTGGCCTCTCTCTCTCTCAGATGCACTACCTCTATCTGCTGGGCGTGCAAAACTATCCGGGAAAAATCAATATCCTGATGAAGCATGGAGATCCTACAATCCTGTCCAGGTAGTTCGCCAGTCCATGACAAACTTTCTCACCCGAGCTCTCTGATCAAATACTAACTTTGGTGCATACTTAGACAAACAAGTGAACTTCAAAGCATACTCCTGCACTGTTATGTTGCCCTGCTTTAGATTCACAAACACCGCTGCTTTAAGCTCCCTCATCTCACGAGGGAAGAACCTATCCAAAAATATGATATGAAACTTCTCACGACCAATGGGACCTGCTCCCACTATCCTGCTATCTTTCCACTACTTGAACTAGATATGCGCATCCCCTTTCAGCAGATAAGAGGCTAAGTTGGCATGCTCATCTCTAGTCACCCCCATGATATGGGTGATCTTCAGAATATCACCAATAAACTCATGTGGATCCTCGTCCACCTTCGATCTAAGGAATTAGGGAGGGTTCATCCTCAGAAAATCCCTAACTAATGCCGCTGCCGCATTCCCATTCTGAGGGATATGCGCTACCGCCTACTGATTGACCTTGGCGGCCAAGGCCTGGGCTAACATCTGTATGGCCGCCCTGAACTCCGTGTGGGCAACCAGCTCGGGTACATACTCCTCGTGGACTGGTGGGGCCTGCTGGTGCCCGTCTCCATTACTATTCTCATGGCCATTTCCACTTCCATTTCTTCTTCTGTTAAATCTATGGGGAGGCATGATTCTGCAAATGCATACAACACGAGTTAGAAGAATAGAGAGATATTTCATTGCATGACATAGATCACAAAAGAAGGGAACATTTACTAAATGTTTTGTAGCCTCTTTATCATAAGTGTGGCGCACTTCACACCCATGAAAAAGACTCTACTTACATGGCTTTTAGACACCGTAGGACACTTCAAAACCTAATGCTCCTTTACCAAGTTTGTCACAAACTGAGTTAGGAACCAGATCGAGACACGGGATGAGAAACCTCGAGAGGCTTCAAGTCAACCCATGGAATGAACATAACATCTAAGCTCAACATAATAAAATGGAAGTTATACATACATAATAACAGAAGTCTACACATAAATAAAACTAGAATAGATTTGTACATGACAAGCTAATTTCTACATAACGTCTGAAAGCCTCTAACATAATAGATGAGCTGATGGGAAAGAACCCCCAACTAGCTTGACAAAGTCTGAAAATGAAAGGAACATGACAACTGTAAATCCTCAAAGGATGAGGACTCACCAACACCAGCTAGACAGGTAAAAGTGGGAAGCAAGGACGAATGATGTTGCTAAGATTGATCCCTAGAACCTGTATCATGAAATGATACAACATAGAGTATGCGGTTAGTACTTGGAATGTACTGAGTATGCAAGGTAAGTAAAATGGAAAGTTAAAATACATAAGAGTTCATAAGAGTAGGACAACATGGCCATAATGTAAACATAAGGGCTCAAGGTTTTCAAAATATTTTTAGATCGATCATAATCATAATCATAAGAGAAAAGCTTTATAAAACAAAACTTGAGCCAAAGTAACATAACATAACCATGCATAAATCATGAGGAACAGTGGGAGATTCTTATAACTGATATACCCCATATGAGCACACATGGAGCCCGACCTGTAAACCCGTAGTCGGGAGGGTGTTCGTACCTTTCCAAGGGTAGAACCATGAAAGAGGAATGATATCACTCATGAAAGACCCATTCGGGAAAAATGGGACAGTCTCAAGGGAGGTCCCATCATGGCTACGTTGGCACGTAGTTGAGACTCAGGGTATGCTTGGACCCCGGGTCTACTCGGTGTTAAATACTACTCCCAAAACATATACAATGCTCATATAATAATAGGAAAAACATACATCAGATTCATGGGCTAGTTAAATCATAGTAATCATAACCATGCTTGAAATACATGAACTAGCCATGAAATAAGGCCCGTGACTTGGCCATAATCATAGATCCATAACTCATGAAATTCATGCATACTTGTAAAACATGTATATACTTGACATTTCATAAATCCATGATAAGTACTTTAGAGAAATCATGTCATAAGGCATAAATCATAATTGGGCTAATTTAGATCAAGATAATAATGAAATCATTTCATAAGAACATACATAATTGGGAATAATTTGATTAAAATTTGAATCTATAAATTTATATCCAAAATATTCATAAAATATGCCCATATATCATAAAACATGATTTAATACATGAAAGGTATTGACCCATCGATAGATCATAAAGAATTTCACAAGAATTGGCATAAACCTCATAGGTCACGAAACTTTAATTATAGATTGAAATCCATGGAATTTGAGAAGATTTTAGGACATGAGAGTAAAACGAACTCTTATTCATAGTCTCACATGCCCGGGTAATTTTATTTTACTATGTCCTTGAACACCCAAACAAAATTGAAGAAGAATTGATGGATTTTAGCCTTGATCACCCCTAAGAACCTTCTAGTATTGAATGCATGGAATGCTAAGGCTTAGTTTAGGTTTAACTCTCTTAAAACCCTTTTAACTAAGCTTAAAATGATGTTGTTTAGGCCTTAGAGACTTAGGAATTACGGAAAAACCCTTAATAAATTTGAAGAGACAAGCATACTGCCAGTCCCAATGAGGGACTAGACGATCCGTCGTCCCTAACTATGACTCGTGGTCGCCTCTCGTTGCCTTCAATGGAATCCATCTTCAATATTCACCACGAGGGATACCACGACTCGTGGTGTACACTACGATTCATGGTGACACCCGTTAGGGACACTGCAAAAAGAAATATTCAACCTTTAACCAATTTCTGACCATGACCCACTCGACAAATTATGGTATTGATCACGACTCGTGGTGACTAGTTGTTAGGTACACTGTCCAAATATTTCATCCTTCAGTAAACCCTTGACCACAGACAACACAACAACTCATGGTGCAGACCATGACTCGTGGTCACACCCATGGTCACCTCAAATCCCAAATTTTAAACCAAGTCCAAACCTTTCCCCATGAGTCACTTAATGACCCGTGGTGTTCGTAATGAGTCATTAGACGAATTGTCCTGTTACCTGGTGGAGAAAATCCTATTTTCTCCGTTTTAACTCCTGGGTCCGATCTTAGGGTTTTCGGGGTATTATAGTTAAGTAGAGTATTTTTCATGGGTATGAAGCCTTCCACACTTATGACGAAGAGGCTACAAAATGTTTTAGCAAACTTCCCTTCTTTCATGATATATGTAGTGTTATAAAATGTCTCTCTTTCCTTCTAACTCGTGCTATACGCATTTGCAGAATCATGCCTCCTCGCTTAGTTAATAGAAGAATAAATGAAAATTGAAATGGCCATGAGAATGGTAGTGGGGATGGGCACCAGTAGACCCCACCATCCCCCTAGGATTATGTGCCTGAGCAGGTTGCCCATGCAGAGTTTAGGGAAGCCATTCAGAGTTGACATAGGCATTTACCACATAGGTCAACCAGCAGGCGATAGCGCATATTCCTTAGAACGGGAATGCGGTGGTAGCAAGAGTTAGGGACTTTCTTAGGATGAACCCTCTGGAGCTTCTTGGATCGAAGGTGGGCGAGGATCTGCATGAATTTATTGATGAAATTCTGAAGATCACGTAGATCATAGGGATGATGGGGGAGGATTGCGCAGACCTAGCCTCATATGAGTTGAAAGGGGTTGCACATATCTGCTTTAGATAGTGGAAGGATAGCAGAGCTGTTAGAGCGAGCCCCATTGGTTGGGATGAGTTTCTTACCGCGTTCTTAGATCAGTTCTTTCCCCATGAGATGAGGGAAATCAAGGCATCTGAGTTTGTGAACCTGAGGCAGAATAATATGACAGTCCAAGAATATGCTTTGGAGTTCACTCATTTGTCCAAATATGCGCTAGAGTTGGTGGCTGATTAGAGAGTTCAGGTGAGTTGGTTTGTGCATAGAGTAGAAGACTACCTGGTCAAGGATTGTAGGATCGCTATGCTTCATTAGACCATTGACTTTCCTCGATTGGTTTTGTATGCCCAACATATAGAGGTGGTGCATCTGACAGAAAGAGAGGCCAAGAGGGCCAGGACAGACAACTATGGGTTCTCCCAGTAGAGATCGAGAGGCGTACATCATCAGCAGTCCCATCAGAGGTTATTAGCTCTAGCTCCATCATTGGCCGGTGCTCCATCTAGACCGCGAGGTGAACAGAGAAGTAGAGCATCAGGCTTGAGGGGACAGAGGAGCATGCGGGCAGAGCATACCTTTCTAGTCTATGGGAAGTGTGGCAAAATCATATAAGTGAGTGCTTGATTGAATCAGATATCTATTTTGGGTGTGGTAGACTTGGGCACAAGTGCTGGGAGTGTCCTTGGCTAGACAGGATGATGGTATAGGCCTTGCGCAGACTACTAGTTCAGCAACGACACTAGCACCCCCAGCACAACAGGGTGCGTCCACTAGTGTAGGTGGTGATTAGTGTTAGAATTGGCTTAATGCCCTTGCATCTTGTCAGGAGCAAGAGACTTCACCAAATGTGGTCACTGGTATGTTAAAAGTATTCCACTTTAATGTATAGGTATTGTTAGATCCATGGGCTACCTTATGTTTTGTGATGCCCTATGTTGCTGCTAGTTTCAGAGTCAGTCATTAAATCCCATCAGAACCCTTCTCAGTCTCTACTCCAATTCGTTATTCAGTTATAGCATGACGGGTATATAGAAATTGCCTTGTCACGGTCCTTCAAAAAGTCACCTTAGCAGATTTAGTAGAGCTAGCCATGACAAATATTGATGTTATCTTTGGCATGGATTTACTGCATGCATGTTATGCCTCAGTAAATTGTAGTTCTAGATAAGCTAGTCCTAGAGTGGAAGGGTAGTTCAACTGCTCCTGTAGGTCGTTTTATTTCCTACCTTAAGGCCAGGAAGATGATCTCTAAAGGTTGTGTCTACCATCTAGTTAGGGTTAAGGATACTACATACAAAACCCTAACTATCTAATCAGTTCCTGTAGTGTTTGAATATCTAGAAGTGTTTCCAGATGATTTATTTGGAATTCCTCTTGAGCGGGAGATCGATTTTGGTATTGACCTTCTTCCCAATACGCAACCTATATCTATTCCTCCTCATAGAATGGCTCCAGATGAGCTAAAGGAGTTGAAGGAGCAGTTGAAGGATCTTTTAGACAAGGGTTTCATCAGACCAAGCAAATCCCCGTGGGGTGCACCGATTCTTTTTGTCCAGAAGAAGGATGGTTCCTTTCGGATGTGCATTGATTACCAGCAGTGGAACAAGGTCACCATCAAGAATAGGTATCCTCTCCTAAGAATTGATCACTTGTTTGACTAACTTCAGGGTGCTAAGTGTTTCTCAAAGATAGAACTCAGATTCGGGTATCATCAGCTCAGGGTTCGAGAGAGTGACATTTCGAAGATAGACTTCAGGACTCGGTATGGTCAGTATGAGTTTGTAGTTATGTCTTTTGGACTAACAAATGCTCCTACGGATTTTATGGATTTGATGAACATGATGTTCAAGCCGTATTTGGATATGTTCTTGATTGTGTTCATAGATGACATTCTCATATACTCTCGAAGCGAAGAGGAGCATGCCGCTCATTTGAGGGTGGTACTACAGACTGTTAAGAATTTCAAACTGTATGCTAAGTTCAGCAAGTATGAGTTTTAGTAAAACTTGGTAGCATTTTTGGGTCATGTAGTATCAGGTGAGGGTGTACAGGTGGACACTCAAAAGAGAGAAGCTGTGAAGAATTGGCCTAGACCAGTGAGTCCCTCAGACATCAGGAGTTTCTTGGGCTTAGCTGGTTACTACAGGAGGTTTGTGGAAGGATTTTCATTCATTGTGGCACCATTGGCCAAGTTAACCTAGAAGAAAGTGAAGTTTTAATGGTCGGAGGCCTGTGATAAGAGCTTCCAAGAGTTGAAGGCTCGACTCACCTCAACACCACTATTGTCCCTACCTGAGGGTACCGATGGGTTTATGGTATATTTGTCATGCCTCAATGACCAGCCTTGGTTGTGTATTAATACAACACGGTAAGGTCATAGTCTATGCTTCCAAGAAGCTGGAAGTCCATGAGAATAACTATCCAACTCACGACCTCGAGTTGGCTGTAGTAGTATTTTCATTGAAGATTTGGAGACACTATTTTTATGGGGTCCATGTCGATGTGTTTATGGACCACAAAAGCCTACAGTATGTGTTCACCCAGAAGGATCTAAATCTACATCAAAGGAGGTGGTTGGAGCTTCAGAAGGATTATAATATGAGAGTCCTTTATTATCCGGGCAAGGCTAATATGGTGGCAGATGCTCTTAGAAGGCTTTCTATGGAGAGTGTGACCCATGTAGATTAGGAGAGGAAAGATCTAGTGAAGGATGTGCATCGGCTTGCACGACTAGGAATTCATCTTATTGACTCGACGGATGGTGGTGTCATTGTTCAGAATGGATCAAAATCTCCCTTGGTGACCGAGGTCAAATCTAGATAAGACGAGGATCCTATATTGGTAGAGTTGAAGGAAGCCATTTTGAATTAGAAGGTGGAGGTTTTCTCCCAAGGGGGAGATGGTGTAATACGATATCAGGGTAATTTATCTATACCGGGTGTTGATGACTTGAGAAAACGGATGTTGCATGAGAATTATAGTTCTAGATATTCTATACATCCAGGTGCCACCAAGATGTACCATGACTTATGGGAATTTTATTAGTGGAATGGCATGAAGAAGGACATAGCAGAGTTTATGGCTAAGTGTTCGAATTGTCAACAAGTGAAGGTTGAGCATCAAAGACCTGGAGGTGTGCTTCAATACATTAGTATCCGTACTTGGAAGGGCAACGAAATTAATATGGACTTCATTATAGGGTTTCCTCGTACTCGTCGACAAAATGACTCTATATGGGTGGTTGTAGACAGGTTGACTAAAGCTGATCATTTCCTACCGGTCAAAACTACCGATTTACTGGAGGATTATGCGAAGTTGTATATTCGGGAGCAATTTTCGTTGCATGGAGTTCCCTTTTCCATAATATCAGATAGAGGTACTTAATTTACCTCCAAATTTTGGAGATCATTTTATAAGGGACATGGTACTCAGGTCAAGCTTAGCACAACATTTCACCCGCAAACAGATGGTCAAGCTGAACGGACCATTCAGACTCTTGATGATATGTTGATATCATGTGTGGTTGATTTCAAGGGTAGTTGGGATGATCATTTTCCTCTCATTGAGTTTGCATATAACAACAGTTACCATTCCAACATTCGGATGGCTCCATATGAGGCTCTTTATGGGCAGAGATATAGATCGCCAATTGGTTGGTTTGAAGTCGGTGAAGCTATGTTGATAGAACTAGATTCGATTCAAGAGGCTATGGAGAAAGTTCAGATTATAAGGGAGAGGTTGAGAATAACTCAGAGTCGTCAAAAGTACTATGCGGATGTGAGGAAGAGTGAACTTGAGTTTGGGATTGATGATTAGTGTTTTTTAAGGTGTCTCCCATAAAGGGAGCAATGAGGTTCGAAATGAAGCGGAAACTATGTCCCCATTATGTTCGCTCGTATCGGATTGTGTGACGTGTTGTCAAGGTGGCTTATGTGTTGGATTTGCCCTCAGAATTGGCTTCAGCGCATCTAGTTTTCCATGTATCCATTTTCAAGAAGTGCATGGGTGATCCAACTTTGATTGTCCCAGAGGAGAGCATAGGTGTGAAGGATAGCCTTAGCTACGATGAGGTTCCTATTTAAATACTTGATCTCTAGGTTTGGAAGATAAAAAACAAGGAAGTAACTTTAAATAAAGGTTTTATGGAGGAATCAACATGTTGAGGGAGCTACGTGGGAAGCCAAAGCAGATATGATGGCTAAATACCCGCATCTATTCCCTTCCAGTTTAGTTCCAATTTGAGGTACATGTTTCCTATTTAGTACTCTATTTAGTCTCATGTTTAGTCCACGTGTTCCAGTTTATTTCATGTTAATGTATATATGTGTTATTCATGAATTTAGTTCAGTCATGTATTCCATTCTGGAGTAAGTCACTCCATCAATTTTCAGGTTTAGATGTTAAGTATTTGGGATGATAGATTTTTCCCCAGTGATTCAGTATGTTCACCCCACATTCGAGGACGAATGTTCCCAAGGGGGAGATATTGTAATACCTTGGAAATTCCTAAGACTAGACTCGGGATTTAAAGGGTGTTAAGCAGAAAAGTTGGAAAATTACCTAGGACGACTCGTTATACGAGTTGTGGGAAGCTTCAACGGATTGTGGGTTCCTGCCGTGGTGAGAATGATGGTCGACAGGTCCTGGACCACGAACCATGGAACAACTTGTTGTTCAGTGCAACGAGCCATGGTATGAGTCCGTTGGGAAGAATCCTAGAAGGTAGATAGTTGCGGGCAGTGGTAACAACGAGCGGGAGTGACGACTCATTGGAACAAGTAACGACTCATACCTCCAAACTACCCGTGGTTTGGAGGTATGAGTCATGAATAGACTCATGGTAGAAGTCTCGGAAAGTCATATGTGTGGAGTGGTGACAACGAGAGGACATTTTGTGTCTAGTACCGATCCATTCTGTTGAGTCATTGTACCAGGACATGAGAATTTAAGAAATGATGGAAGGAAGAAACAGATGGATACCACGAGCCGTGGTATCAAGGGACGACTCGTGGTATTGGTCGTGGTCACTAGTAGTGTTAAATATTTAAATTTTTCATTAGGGATATTTTCATAATTTATAAGATCTAAGGTCATAAAGTACGTCAATTTAAGCTTAGTTAGAATATTTTTAAGAGTGCTAAACCTATTCTAAGCCTCACCATTCCATGCATGCAAGTTTAGACTTCTTCCTTGGATATAAAGCTTGAGAAATTCTCTAATCTTCTTCAATTCTCTTTGGGCTTTCAAAGAGGAGTGTAAATCAGATTTACTTAGGTATATAGGGCTATGAATGAAAGTTCCTTTCACTCTCACGCTCAAAATTCTTCTCTATTCCATGAATTTAAATTCTAGATTCAAGTTCATGATCTTAGGGGGTTTATTCCAAATTTTTTGAAATTCTCTATGATCTATCTATGGGTCAATTCTATTCATGTATCATATTATGTTTTAGGATCTATGGAAAGATTTTATATCTATTTTAATTATTAATTCATAGTTTCAAATTTTAATTAAATTATGCCCAATTATGTAAGTTTCATGAAAAGTCATGATTTCAGTTTGATCTTGATCTTCCTAAGCCCTAAATTATGATTTATGATTTATGATATGATTTCTTGCAAGTACTCTTCATGGATTTATGAATGTCAAGTATTTGTATTTTCACAAGTATGCATGTTCTTCATGATTTATGAATTTATGACTATTGGCCGACTCAGGGGTCCTTATTCATGGCTAATCATTTATTACAAGTATGATCAAGTATGTTATGATTTATTTGTCCATGAACTTCATGAATTATTCACCATTATGATATGAGCCTCATTTGCATGTTTTTGGGAGCAGTGTCTAGCACAGAGTAGATCCGACGTTCAAGTAAACCTGGTGATCTCAGAACTACGTGCTACCATAGGTATATACATATATTTATGAATCCCTTGTGATATCACATCATGTACGTCCCTTGCCTGGACAGCCTGGGATGGTCCTGGCCACTTGGGCGAAATAGTGAGGCATCATGTAAGTTCTATCATGATGGTGTTGGTTAAGATGAGTCATCCCATTATTCCTCATGATTTATTCATGGATATGTTTTTGTTAGTTTGGCTCAAGTTATGTTTATAAAGTCTTTCTTATGACTATGATTACGACTGGATTATGAATGGTTTGAAAATCTTGGGCCCTTATGTTTACATTATTATATTTACCTCATGATCATGTTGTCATACTCTTATGAACCGTTATGTATTTTAACTGTCCATTTTTTACTTACCTTGCATACTCAGTACATGTCAAGTACTGATCGTATACTCTATGCTGTATCATTTCATGATACAGGTCCGAGGGATTAGTCTCAGCCGTATAATTAGTCCTTCTCTCCTTTCATACCTGCTTAGTCAGCATTGGTGAGTCCTCATCCTTCAAGGGCACTCAGTTATCCATTGTTATGTTATTTCAGTTAGAGAATTTTGTCAAGCTAGTTGGAGATGCTGTCCCATCAGCTTATCAGTTATGCTAGAGGCTTTTCAAACAGTATGTAGAAAAATCAGTTTGTCAGTGTTGATTCGGTTTTAGATTGTTGTGTATGCAGACTTCTTCTTAAGTATGTTTTATTATTTTAGTTTTCACTTGTTGTATGTTCTTAGCTACTGTGTTCATGCCATAGATCGACTTGTAGCCTCTCGGGGTTCCTTGTCCCGTATCTCTATTCGGGCCTATGTTCGGGTCAGGATTATGGACTTTCGTACCTCTAATCATTTAACCTAACTTAGATTAACTACTACTTGTACTAGCGGTGATGTGACAATTCTATGTCGGTGTCTAGCTATCATCCCGTTTAATTAACCAAGCAAGGCAAATTAGGTATAATTTCTCTCCTAACCGCGAATCTTATCATAAAGACTAGAACTTGCTCCCTGTATTCTTTCGTTCTAACCTAGGGTTACTCTTTAGAGCTTTTTCCTAAGCCTAACACGTTTTTTTCCATGGAGATCAAGCAAAAAAAACAATAATGACGAATGAAGACAAAACAACAATGAAAACTCAAACCAAAGATGAATTCAAGCATTTACATTCATATCATGTTGCCTCAACACTAGAGGAAGGATTTTAGCAACTCATGTTCATACAATTACTCAAAAACATATTTAACGTAAGGTACTTACAAGAATGATTAAAAGAGAATTGAAGTTTATGAACCCTAGGTAGAGTTTCCCTCGTTCTCCCTTCGCTCCTTTCTGTTTCTCCAAAAATATTTCGTGATACTAATTTTAGAAGATAAGGGTCCTATTTATACTTAATGAAGTAATTTTGGGTCGTGGTTGAACTGCCTCCGTGCCATGCTATCTATCATGCAGCATGGCCACCATGGCACGGGGCTGTCGCGCAGGGCTACTGAAATTGCATTTCATGGGCGACGGGTGTCGGTGTTGCACGGACGTTGGCGTGCTGCTCGAATGTCGTGGTACAGACTCGACGCATAGAAGGAAAGGCGTGGCACGGGCCTATCGTACGACTTCACTGGATGGGCAGGTCTCTCGTGCATAGACATTGGGCATGGCATGTTGCCTGTCACGTAGCTACCTCGCCGTGGAACGTTGCTGAATGCGCTGCCCGTGCTGCGTGGCACGTTGGGTGGATCGGCATGCGCATACACATGTGCAACATCATGCAATTCTTTTGCCTTTTATTCCAAGATTTTTCCTCAAGCTTTAACCATCATAGTTAGTCCCCCCTAAGCATCTTACACCTACAAAACAAAGATTAGTCATGTTGGTTAGTTCATGCACGAAAACAACTAAATTCATATGAGAATGTAATAAATTAAATTAACTTACATGACTAAAACTAAGATATAAAATAGTACTTTGACATGTAATTATTCCCAAGATCACTATCCCAC